>MU150572.1:0-10377 GCA_015584075.1 Collybia nuda | reverse complement strand
TACGGCGCTCACTACCTGCGCTTACAATCCTTAAAAGATAAGTATGATCCCCGAGGTGTATTTTCTTTTCCGACCGGTATAGAGAATCGATTGAGGTAACTTCCGATTCTTGGCAGACATTACTCTACGTATAAGGTACATGTATGCGTCATATACGAAATCTTATCTCATCCATCACAAGTTCCACCCGACCTGTTGTCCGCCTTGTGGACGTGGGGCCACAAAAATATGTGACAGGAAACCACGAGACCCCACTCCACGAACCTTCACGCAATCCAGACCGGGGCGGGTAATCCTGGTTCTAAACATATAGAACTGCGAGGTGCGTGCCCCCATTGGAAGAAGCGAGTGGCCCCGGCGGTGTATTTTAGGGTCAATGTTCGGTGAAATGTGGATACTAACGTACTCCCCAATACCGTGGCCTTGGAGATACGAAAAGTTCGCCGTTCAAGTAAGCCAAGTACTCCGACATGCAATCGTGCTTTCTTCTTCTTTTCCATGAAAGAAAACCACTACCATTATGTGACCGACGTAAACGGGGATGCACGAAAACCTTATCGTGCGAAGCTGGAGAAGGGTATATTTTAATGCTTGGGCATCCCGGATAACGTATTTCGGATTGAAGTCCGACTTCAGTGGTGACCGAAAAGTACCGAAAGGTCGATTTTAGCATAGAGGGTGGATGATAATCAGTTACAGATATCGATCTCTGTCGTTGTCCGTGGCATCAAAACTCCCGTTGAAGACTTGGAATGCCGGCATCCGCGCAGAGCATCATCGATGTCACATATCCGTGAGCAGAACAACCCAAAGATGTTTATCGTTCGAGGCTTGTGTCCTAGTACGGTCTACAATGGGATTCCGGCAGGCTTTCCATCGATCGTGCAATCAGTTACAACCTCATGCTCCCATCAACGATTATCTTGAATGAAGGAAGACGCTCCTCCGCATGGTATTACGCCGAACATCTTAGAAAATGTTTTGACACTGCCCTGACAAGAGAAAGCGTGGTAAAGACTAAGTTAGAGAGGGCCGGGATCTGATGAAGGAAGTTGGAGACAGCCATCTAGCGAAAGTTGATTCATCAGACCGATCGTGGTATGTGATTCGTTTGCTGAGCTATGATTTAAAGAGATCAGAATCGGCAAAAAAAAACACGTTTTGAAGCGAGATCGTTTGTTCTAGACCGAAAAGAGCCTTTGATCAGAAGAGGTGCAACTTGGAAGGTATTTTGGCGGAACTGAACACTAGCACAAGTCGTATCAGATTATGAGATATCACGTGATAAGATTGTAGTTGTTGGTCAGTATTTGTATATCCCCGATTCCAAACGCTACCAAAGGATGGCAGAGCCGAGAAATTTTATCAACTTCCACCCATTCTCCCACCTCCTCATCTTTTCAATCGTTACAAGAGCTTTTTATAATAATTTTTTGGTCAAGAGATGCCCTTATTGGTAAAAATATGGTTCGTCAGATATTGACGCATGATGTACTGACTTGATTCCTCTTTTTGAAGGTCTTAGAGAATCTACTGTCGCGGTAGCAATCCTAATGCACCCATTCATACTGAAAGATTGATGTCCGGAAGAGATCAATTTAGGCAATGGTTAGTGTTCAGGATCTCATGTTTCAGCTCATTATGATGAGAACTTTTGTCTAATAATGAACGAACGCCGTTCTACGGAATGTTGCGCAATGTGTTTTTTTATTAATCCTAGTTATACTGAACCTATGTTTCCGTTCTACTATTCGCTATAATTATTTTGATTTCTTGATACTCACAACGATTCTCAATAGGCTCAAAGTTTTCCATTGAAAAATCTAAAGCCATATATCGGTGCGGACACCTTATTTAGCTGTTAGTATCTCGTTATGTTATCATATACTGCTGTTAAACATGAATTATCATAGATTGTCAGAAATACATGGCTCTAGTGTCAGAAAGCATTTAAAAATACTGCATTCTATCCCTAAGCCTGACAAGCTCGTCCGCCACCTCCTCTACCAACTCCCTCTTCACAAGCTCATCCCTCCATTTCTTCACCCTGGATGTCCAGAACGCACTTGACGCGGCCGCATCTTCTTCTCCAGAATACCAGCAACCCGCAAGCCCGGCATAAATAGCTCCGACCGTATCAGCATCACTGCCTAAGTTTACTGCCATGATCGCTCCCTCCTCGAAAGTCTCTGTAGCGAAGAAACAGTAAAGCGCGGCAACCATGGTATGCAATACGTAACCCGAAGAAGGGAGCTCTTTCTCAGAGGGAAGATTCTTCGAGAAGCCAGTATTGGAAGTTGGTGGAGACGGTTGGGTTCGGGCGATGAGTCGAAGGATGGGATGGTGTTTATGATAATAAGATTCCCGCTCTTCAGCTTTTGAGGGCATCGACGGGACATCTATGGGCAGGGCAAGTGCTTTTTGGAGGGTCTCGTTGCTATATTGGAAATTGGCGAGATACTCTACCAAGTCTAGCTTTGTATACTGTGTAGCGCTCCCCGAATTTTGCATAACCCTCACAATCATACCTGTCCACACTTCACACGCTTCCATACACATGGAGTTGGGGTGCGTAGTGACACTGCTACGCCTCGCAAATGATCGTGCCGTCGCCTCATCATGCCAGTATACCAGCCCGATAGGAAGGATACGCATCAGACTCCCGTTCCCACTACATTCCTCTCCACCCAACTCATCTCGGATCCTACAAAGAGCAGCTTCCGTGATATTTGCGCTTGGCTCTTCGGTAGTATAGGTCATATAAATAGTGAGAGCACGGCTAATGGTGTTGCCGATATCGAAACATCGTCCAATGGCAGACAACGTTCCGAGCTCCCGCCAGCTCGTATAAGCCTCGAGCTGATCTCTTTCGTCAAATCCTCCAGGGGTGCGTGGCTGGTGCCCCTCCTGGCTTGGCGGTGTATATCGCGCGAGTGAGCGGGCGAGGCAGAGGGTCATAGATGTGTCGTCCGTCCATACACCAGGTGGAAGGTTGAAATTCTTGTTTGGTGTCATCGTTGTGACGAGACGGAAGGAAAATCGTTTGTGGAACTCTGGGGGGCCGCCGAGTGCGTCTACCATCGCTGTGGCGAGCATTGACTGTCGGATTTTGCTCGCAGCGCTGTCGTATGTTACGTTCTGCGTTCGTAAAGGAACCATGTTGGTACCGTCCAAAGAAATATTGTCGGGGCCGGATGGTGTGGAGCCGGGTGATTTCTTATTTTTAGGTTTACTTGAGCTGAGTTTCCAGAACGGCATTATTTGGTTTTCACAATGTACCTCTTTCTGAGAGGACAATTATACATACAACCCCTTGACACTGCTTTCCGCTACACACCCTACAAGGCGATTGGCAGGTATACAGCGGTCCCTGTTCTTGGCGAAAACCACGCGACTTGTAGTCACTTAGGGCACAGCATTAATTGCAATTAACTAGATCATTGTCCAAAGGGTTCAAGTTAGGGTACAGTCGGTATACAACTATTTTACTATATCTTAGAAAGTCTATACTACAGCTTTGCTTCAATATTCGTCCCCAAATCTAACTGTTGAAGTCCCCATACACGAATGAATGCAACGAATGTCCGGATATCATCTTCAGTGTTGTTTGCGTGGATCACGATTCGTATCCTGTCCTGGCCACGTGGCACGACAGGGAACGTGAAGGACTGCGCGGTGTATCCTCTGGCGTTGAGGAAATATTGCAAGGAAACGGGCCGGGATGTGAGGATAGGAAAGATTGGCGAGATGAGGCCTGTGGCTTGATCTACCCCTGATTGATCTGGAAGAGTAAGGATCGTTCGGGGGATTCCAATAAATGCCTTGAGAATTAATCTGTGAAAGAGATGGGTGTTGAGGTGGAGGAGTTCTCGTTGCTATAAAAAAAAAAAAGCGAGCGTTCAGAATTATAATTAATCTCAGGAGTCAGAAGCGCGGTTCTTACCTCGGCGCCGAGGGGGCTGATGACAGTGTCAAAACAATGCTTGATAGCAATTAGGTCAATATGTGGAAGGGATGTAGAAAAGAGGAATGGTCTTGAGTAGTTCGCGATATACTGATATATTGCAGGGGATGTCAAAATGAAAGCTAGAACCCGACGTCGGTTAGTTAGTGTGCGTCACGTCGAATAAGATTTATGAGATTCTCTCACCTCCGATAAAATTAGGTGCCTTCGTAAGAGGGTGGATCACTGTATGTACACGATTCTCTAAACCCAGGTGCTTCACCAATCCCATGCCCCGTGGCCCACAGAGACCAAGTGAGTGCGCTTCATCTACGACGATGTGCGCCGCGGATGGGGGCACATGTTTCTCCACCAGAGCGACAAACTCCTGAAGGGGACAAAAGTCGCCATCCATGCTATATGTTGACTCGAGGACGATAAACATCGTCGACTTTCCGGCGCTGATCTGTGGAAAGTCCTCAAGGACGCGAAGGATGCATGATTCGAAAGAGGATGGGGAGTTGTGGGTGAATGAGAACATGGCATTTCGTGCTCGCGACATCTGCATACCGTCGTGGCAGGAGGCGTGAACGAGCTCGTCGTGGACATAGACGTCGCCCGGTTGGGGGACACCACCAAGGAAGGATAAATTAGCAATGTACCCCGAATTGAATATCATCGCAGCAGGTGCTTCATATAGCTCTCGAAAATATTTCTCGAGGACGATGTGGTTGTCTGTCGTCCCATTCAATGCTCGACTGCCTTGCGAGCCGAAGAGATGTGGAGACTCATTGAGTCTTTCAAGGAGTTCTTGACGCAACCGGGGAAAAGAAGACAGAGAGAGGTAGTCGTTGGAGAAGAAATCGGGTGCATAGCTTGGAAGGCGTCTGGAAGAGTCAAAAAGAGAGACTCCACTTTTGGCGCGGGCTTGGAGAGCAGAGGTAGTTGAAGAGGTAAGAGCGTTCATGGTTGTTTTGAGAAACGCAAAGCGCACACCCAGGTTTTATAGCGGTGGTTGTATATTCTAGTCTTTGGTGGCACCGATCTAAATTCGTTGAAATGCAAGCTATACCATCGATGTACGAGCTGCGCAATCTAGAACTGCTAGATCGCAGAGAGGTGACTTCACAAGTCTGGCGAGATCGAAGTCCCGGCAAATATTGTGATATGCGATTATCCGCGCCAAATCGTTCTGGGCGCGCGACTTCTTGAGGTCATGTGAGTATCGGTCTGGAAATTCTGTGCGGCCGTGTTGCGAATAGAAATTGTTAGAATGGAGTCCGTCATACGGGGTGGGGCCCATAGTGGGCACAGCAATGTTGGGACGCAACACTTGAGCGGAAAGAGACGAAAACGATTAGATTGCTTGAACAATAATTAGTTAGCGAACGCCACAGACGTGCCCACAGGCATTGTGAGATCATTAGCATTAGTACAGCGGGCATCTCGCTGTTGTGAGATAAGTCTCATTAATCTGAGCAGATCTCCTCGAAAATAAGTCTTGTGAGTGTTCCCAGCGCCGTTCATACCAGCCTGGGAGTGTAGAACCCTCCTCGATGTTCAGTCTGTTGGGAGAACCTACCTAATTACTTCTGGAAACAGATATAGTCGATAAATTCGATGAGTAGAATCCGGTGGACGATGTCCCTCCGGATGGCCGGAGATCGAAAAATGGAGATTCGATTTCCAGGAACTAAGCCACTTGTGACAATGACATCTGTGGGGCGACCGTATGTCGGTGGGTATTTTGAGACCAAATGTACGGGAGCGCACCCACCCCACAGGACTTCGATATCTGTAACTACATTCTGCCCGTGAGTTCGCGTTGTTCGAAGGCGTCATCTGGAAATTCGTAGACTGTCAGAAGCGTGGGGTCGTGACGTTTCGTGGGCACATGCAGAAAATAGGGCTCACCCCGAGCAGATTCTGTTCTGGCGACTGGTTAGAAGACCGAATAATCCAAACAAGAAGCATCAATTTCACCCTCGTTCCGTGGGGAAAAAGCCTGTCAAAAGGTTTTCCTGATTGAGAAGGCCTGTACGGTGGGGTAGAGATTCAGGGTGCATGAACACTATATCACACAGACACGTTGCAACGTGGACGCTATCAGTCGTGAGTGTCGCGTTCCTCCTGGGGTCAGGCTTGCCCGGCCAATATTGTCGCCACGACCCCGGTCTCCAATGAACGGTAAACCTGGTGTGCTAGATGGTCTTGATTTGGGAAAAACCTTCAATTCCAGTGCTGGTATTGGCTCAAAGGGAGAACGCCACATAAAATTAGAACACAGCATGAATAAAATACATCGTTGCAGGCCGTTTGGAAGCTTGGAAGACGAGGGAAATGCATCGGCGGTATTAGTGATGACCTTGCCAAACACCGCCAAACCGGAGTTTGATTTCCCCTGAGGGCCGTAAGCGTTAGCGCCAAGATCGTCCAACGGCCTTGCGACAGCCTCATGTTGCCCCACTTTGACACCGCATCTCAGAACGTCACGAAAGCGACAAATAGACAAGGGGCTTCCATGTTACACATGTTCTTCAGTTCACTCATGCAGAAAGAAGGACTGCGTATTGCCCAGGAATTAGGTTGGACGAGACCCCCCAACCGGCTACTCGAAAGAATGCAGAGGAAATACACACGTTCCGCCCTGCTCCGACCACTGTGATTAGCTGCAGAGATCACCCTGAGCGTCGGGAACTCCAGAATGCAGCGAAGGGCGGCCGGTGAGTCGCAGGAAGAAACGACAGGGATGCATTTTGTGCCCTCGAAATAATTTTTTTTCTTTTTCTTTTTTCGCAAGGAGTAAGGGTGGAGGTAGATCTCATACACTTAACCGTGTACCCCCTTCTTCCATGCTGGCTCAAACAGGAAACTAACAGGATTAAGTTTCTCTTCGCCGGTATGTCGCAATCTTCTTCAAAAAGAAGAGAGTAGAGATGTCATGAATGACATGGCATGTCGTTCCAGTTTGGTGATCCGCTCTGGCAACTGAATTGACATATACAAATTCTCTCTCACCAGGTGTCTCCCCGATGACGAAAGTTATCTCGAGCTGTGACGCAAAATCGGATCTCAGCAGCACCCCTAGCTGGTCTTTATTGACCCTGCCGATTGAGAAGCTACCGTTACGCCTCCCAACACCGTTTATCCTTGCCATGCACCAACCTATCCCCCCGCATGCCCTGCCGTTCTCCAGGTAGCTTAATTAAATTGGCATCCCAACTCACCTGCCCCCCTCAAATCCATGGGAGCACTGCCTGGCCTTGACCACACCTTTCTCCAATACGAGAGGGCCTTCACACGACTAATTTAAGCGTTCAATGTGTTTGCGGCGTCTGCCTTGGAACCAAGAACATGTTTCAGATATTTACGAAAACGGGACGCCCAGGAACACCTAGGAGTATTATTTTCGGCGAAGGGCGACGGGCAGAAGCCTGGTGACGTACTCTTCAATTCTTTGAATTTATTGGCGTCCTTGAAAATCGTTCATGCTGAATGAATAACACCAAGCGCCTCTAATGCTTTTGACAGGGCTCATTTAATCCAAAGCTGTGGAGATGAAAGCCACATTCCTTTATCAACGGGGCACCTCCCAACAATGGATTTATAAATTGGTGAGTAGATTAAAAGTGGTCTAACGGAACTATGGATGATTAGAACAAGGCACAAATTACTGGTCACTCCGTTTTTTGACATCTTGCTCTAGATCTGGAAGAAGCCCAGAACAAGCGCTCCGAAGAGATTGGAGGCGCCAACTGCCGTCCGCGTTTCAAAAACTAGCCATCTCAACAATCAATTCAATCATTGGTGGCATAAACTCAGGGCCAGGTTGGACCAGGTCATCTTTATATGAGAATGAGGCCTACTGCCATGTCATACGGGGTTGATTTCCCTGCGTACATGCTAAGTTCTGAACGCTAAGAGAGGGCCGTTCAACCATGTCATGTCTTGTGTTTTCATTCATTCATTCAAAGGCCACTGCATGGCCGCCGTGGTATTTTGGAGTTCAGGTACTGGGAGTGTGGAGAGGTCTTCTGACTCACCGAGGGGCTTTCGTGACTTCGCTTTTGAGAGTTCGCTTGTAACGGATTGTTCTGAGATCGGTACCGCCAATTACGGACCTGACCCGACCCAGGACATGTTTAGCTAGTGGAACCTTAGATGGGCTGTCTGACTTCCGATGGTTTTGACATGATCGAAGCGTTGTTCAAAGGGGAAAACATTCCCCTTTCAAACGATTTATTTCCGTTTGCCGTCTGGTCTGTTTGCGTATGCGTATACGTATGGGCGGAGTTCTGAGAATTCGCCCACGCTGCATCGCTTTCTGGAGGTGACAATGAGGTGACAGTGTTAAATTTAGAGGTGATGTACTATCTATCGCCGAACTGTCGGGCTGACAGGGGACATGCAAATCTGCGTCACCCACAAAATAGCGTTGGAGTATGTCTTCGCAATCTCCGAAAATATCTGATTGCGTGATCTCTTTTGTGTGCCCATCAAGGGCGAGCAGATATGACATCGATAGCGCTAAATCCCGAGTATACCTAAGCGGCATGGTCTCGCCATTTACCATGAAGGGTTGGTGGCCCGGCGGGCCGTAGTTCCCAAAGAAAGATTTGAAATAGGCAAAGGGTCAATCGTTGACGACAAAGGACTGCCAACACCTGCGAACGTTGCTCGCTTTGATACAATCCGAAAAAAGAGCGACGGGAAACTGGAATCGCGAAGTATTCCCAATGGGCGGTAAACGGGCAAACCTGGGTTAAACAATCAAGAGAAGAGGTCATGCGCGATTGGTCGGGTGGGAACGGTGGGTCCGAGGGAAGTATCTAGAACAGGACAGGGTTCCGGTCGCACAACCTTAACTGAAGTTACCAGGTGAGATTGGGTTGTGGGAAGAGCATGCTTTGCCGACAGACGACACTAATTTTGCTTCATATCGGAAAATGTTGATAAACTAAGCAGGGGGTGAGATATTTGTGGAGGGTCGCAATCTCTTGGAAGACCTGAGTCCGGGTCGGGATTTCCGGAGAGATGTATGATTTTCAATCGATATCGGGGGCATGAGACAATAGTCGAATTTGGAAAAAAAAAAAGGCGAATAAGGTCGAAAGGTGATATGATGATAACAAAGGTTGGCTAGACCACGAGAGGAGCTAGGCGGCGACTGATTAGTTTAAAAGCCAGAATGACCGTGGAGAGAAGATTTTGAAGGAAAAGACAATCAGAGTGGTGGTGATGACTAACTCACGTGGTTGGCGACCAGGTACATCCCGTTGTGTTGGTTCCGTTCCGCATGGGTAAGCGACTCCAAAGCAGGAAACCATCAGACCCTGGGAGCCAGATTTGGCATAGGGTTTGGGCATCGTAATAAATCGTGTATTCACGAGCATCCTATGTTTTTGTCTTCCTTTGCTTCATCCCCGACATATTCCCGGCAAACCGGTGTGTGGTGTTGGGCTCTGAAGGACATGTGCTATTAGGCACCTCGAATCGAGCCTTTATCAGGTTCAGGGATATAGATCAATTTGTACAACCAACCACGAGCTAGAAAAACTTGTTGCGCAGGCGAGGGAGGGAAAAACACAGATCCATACATATGTGATCTTCTGATCTTCTCGAATCAAACCATCGTTGCATAAGGTTATTCTCACTGGAGTCGCGATCTACCCGTGGGCACGAGAACTTACCCCTTCTTACACTCAAACTCGCGTGGCATTGCTGCCTGCTATACACAGGTCTCCTCGACCCGTCTCTTTTCTTTTGCCATATCGTCTGTTATGGTCGCCAGCACCGACAGCAACATCTACTCCCCATTCTACAAAGTTATGCCTGTCGAAGAGGGCCTACAATCCAGTGAGGAGGGTTCAGGTTTACATTCACCAGTTTTCGGAGCTGTTTATCCTCCACCATACGGGCACGGTGACAGTTGTGAGTTGTTGCTATCGCAGCCATTTCAACCATTCGCCTTATTCTCACCTTCGTCAATTAAGTCCGGTATCAACATGATCAGCCTGACATCCAACGTGCCGCGGTCATCCTCACGGCGCCGCATTTCGAATACGCTACTACGCCTTTAAACGTGCAACAGGCTCCGCTCCTTGAAACGACACTAGAACTCCCGAGCCCAAGCGCCCAACACGTCACGTTCTCTCATTTCTCAAGTCGTAACCACCTTGGACATGGCTTCCCTGCTCAGCCACTGGCGAACTCCCGTCTCCCTCCTCCCGTCCATGGTGGTGGTCCCGTAGATTACAGGTATAGCTCTTCCTCCGAACGACGGTTGCCTGGTGGACAATCTCATGACCCCTCCCATTCCCGACACTCTGGGATTCCACCGGGAATACCAATGGATAGCGACCGTAGGCCTCCCGCCATGCCCTCATCCGACTATAGAGAACCTTCTACGAGCAATAATGTGGCGAGTAGTTCGA
>MU150569.1:0-10483 GCA_015584075.1 Collybia nuda | reverse complement strand
TAAAGAATGGACCGATATCTTTTTTTTTTTACACTCAATGTGCCAGATGATTTAATCGCTGTAAGGCCTATCGAACCGGGATGTCCTTTGGCTAGTGCTAAATTAATTTTAGGAACTCACTGGTGCCCAGTTCGATGATCCTAACCTTGACAAATCGAATGTTCTTGCCTTCGACGACGAAAGTCCCTACCCCGAGGTTAGGTCCGCAGTTGCCAATACTGACGATCCCGACATGCCTGTGACTACCTGGCGTACTTGGGTCATCGGCGTAGCCTTTGCTATCTTGATCCCTGGGCTCAATCAATTCTTCTTTTTCCGGTTCCCGTCCGTTACGATTACTGGGATTGTCGCTCAGCTTCTCTCTTTCCCCGTCGGTCGGGCAGCAGCTGCTTTTCTACCGAATTGGAGGATTCTAGGTGTTAATCTTAATCCCGGTCCATTCACCGTCAAAGAACATGTCTTAATCACGGTAATTTCATTGATTTCACACCGATTAGATATTTGCTTACCGTGCGAATTAGATCATGGTCTGCACGTCGCTGGCGATAAGACAACATAATCTAATAATCCTCATCTTCTTCTAGGCCACGGTTGGCGCCGGCTCGGCATATGCAACTGATATCGTTGCCGTCCAGAGGGTGTATTACCAGCAGATATATAACTTCAGCTGTAAATATACTGTCCTTTCCTATCATGATGGGCAGCGACTGACAATATATTTTAAGATCAATGGTTCGTCGTAATGTCGACTCAACTCATTGGATTCTCAATTGGGGGGGTCGCTCGCCGTTTCCTTGTCGCACCTCCTTCGATGATATGGCCCCTCAACCTTGTCAACTGTGCCCTCTTCAACACTCTCCATTCCCAGCAGTATGCAGGAATTGGTTCACGAGGTGGATTGAGCCGTGAGCGGTTCTTTGTATATGGATTCTTGTGCTCCTTCTCTTGGTGTAAGTCAAACCTTATATCGGATTCTGTTGTTTTATTAATGATGATTTTATCAGATTTCTTCCCGGGGTATATCTGTATGTATCATTTTCCTCCCAGTGCAGTTTACCTCTGTTGACCCAGGATTAGTCCAAGCACTATCCTTTTTCTCTTGGGTCACCTGGATCCGCCCGGAAAATACCAGTAAGTTGGTTTCTCGGCTCATTACACCCAAATCTAATGGTCGTCCCAGCGATTTCTCAGCTATTTGGGTAATTATCTATGACAAATTTTTTACATTGCTTGACTCACCGTGTCTTCGTAGGTACTACCACGGGATGGTAAATATTCGTACGAAATGGGTTCCTCCGAGTCCCTCATAATTTAAACAGGGCATGTCAGTGATTACATTTGACTGGGCTCAGATTGCGTATGTATCGTTTAGTTTCCTTGTTCCCTACCGCTGCAAATACTAAACTTTACGCCAGTTACATTGGTTCCCCGCTTGCCACGCCGTGTACGTACCCCGAGAGCTAAGTACAACATTTGACATTGCTCAAAATATTTTTTAGGGTGGGCTGGGGCCAACATCTTCGCGGGATTCGTGTTCTTCTATTGTATGTTTCAATTTACCTCACTGTTACGAGCACGGCTCTCATCCTACTTTATTCTTAGGGTTCCTCACACCAGTGTTATATGTAAGTTGATAGAGCGCGTCGCCGTATCTCTTTTATAAAGCTAAACGCCAACCATGAAAGTTCACAAACACATGGTTTGGAGAATTCATGCCGTGAGCACAGTTCCCTTCCAACTTGTTTAGATCTAATAAAAAGCGAAAGAATCTCTTCCCGGACATCTTACGACAACACGTTTAAATCCTACAATGTCACTCGCATTTTAAGGCCCGATTCAACGATCGACCTTGATGAATATCACAAATATAGCCCGTTATTTTTATCGTGAGTTCCAACATCGTATATTTAATACGTACTAATTGTTTAAAAGGACCACATTCGCCATCTCGTATGGGTATGCTGATAATTGATGTCTTTTCCAGGTACACGCTGATAATTTTTATTAAGATTGTCGTTCGCATCGATCACTGGTAGGGATTCCTTCAACATAATAATCACAGTATCTTGATGACAGCCCCCAGCGACGTTGATGCATGCATTCCTTTACTTCCGCAAACAGATATGGGTCCAATCTCGACGTTCACTTCACGAACAACCAGATATCCACGCCCGATTGATGTCAAGATATCCTCAAGGTATGTCCTATGGTATGAATTGTATGGTCCTATGTTGATACCACGTATAGTCCCTGAGTGGTGGTATCTCTGCGTCTTCTTGAGTATGTTTGCGTTGGGAATCATCAGCATCGAAGTGTGGCCCACGTATGATTCACCCACCTGCTCGTCCTGACAATCCTTCCTGATCAATCGATCCCAGTCAAATGCCTGTTTGGGCGTTTATCCTTGCTCTCGCCATCGGTAAGAAGCTCGTCTATAAGGGAGAAGGATATGAATTAATAGCGTCTAACTAGCCTTCACATATGTCATTCCGATTGGAATGATTCAGGCGATCACCAACCAGCAAGTAGGATTGAAGTACGAATTTCCGTTTCGTTCTTCCCGAGTTTTATATAACGCTATATTCTTAGTGTGATCACGGAACTTATCATTGGGTATGTTTAATAAGACATTCAAGGCACGGCACTCTAACACAATTTTAGTTACGCACTTCCAGGCCGACCCGTCGCCATGATGATGTTCAAGACTTGGGGTTATATTGTGGGTTCCTTCATTGTGATTCATGAAAATTCTTGAATAACTTGAGTTTAGACCATGGCCCAAGCATTGACCTTCACGTCAGACTTTAAACTTGGTCACTATATGAAGAGTTCGCTATTGTATTATGTTCGCTTATCTAGCGCTGACCATGCACACTAGTTCCTCCTAGGCCAATGTTCTGGTCTCAAGTAAGTATTCAACTATGATGATGCTACCGTCAAATCTAATATTTTCGTGTTTTCCAGATTTTGGCCACGGTCGTCGCAGGAACCGTGCAGTTGGGCGTACAAGCTTGGATGTTTACTAATATCCAGTAAGATATATTTTCCCTTACACAGAGATTTATGTATACTGACTACAACAACAGAGGCATGTGCGATCCCCAACAGAAGGACGGGTACGTACTTTATTCCTCGTTCAAAACTCTCGACTTGATATCATTTGACGTTCAGGTTTATCTGCCCAAGCACCGAAGTCTTTGGCACTGCTAGTATTATTGTAAGTATCAGTGACTATATATATGAGTCTAAAAAATGAACCCTGTCTCAAGTGGGGTGTCATTGGACCTGGCCTGCAATTCTCGAAGGGACAAACATATTAGTATGTGAAACCAGCTAGGCCCTCTTCCGAACGCCCCGCTGACTTTTGTGATACAGTCGTGCGTGTATTCGGGAGGGTAATCAAAGATCTATTTAACGAATAATCCCAGCCCTTGTTTTCTTCTTCTTGATTGGCGCCGCCGCACCTCTCATCTCCTGGCTTTTGAACAAGAAATATCCCAACAGTTTCTTGAAATATGTGAAGTACGTTACCTTATCCCATCCTCTTGTTTTCCCCGCTGATGACAATCTTGCAGTTTGTAGGTTCCTCTAGCTTCGCGGCCCGAATCGAATGAATTAAGAAACATGTTCCCAGCCCCGTCATCTTCAACGGAACTGGCCTCATCCCCCCTGCGACCGCTATCAACTACGTTCCCTGGGCGTGCGTAGTCTTGGCTTCGAACTCCTTCCAAAAGCTGACATTTTCTCACAGAGCTGTCGGCTTCATCTTCAATTTCGTTATCAGGAGGTGAGCCCACTTCTGTCATGCCAGCACGTCAGTGCTAATTATAACCACTAGACGGCACTTTTCGTGGTGGACAAAATATAATTGTGCGTTGTGTCCCACCGTTAGAACTTCCTTATTTTAACATGCCTTGGCAGATGTGCTGTCCGCTGCCCTTGACTCCGGAGTTGCCATATCCATCCTCGTGATATTCTTCTGGTGCGTTTACAGTAGCACGTTATATTTTTTGTTTTTGGTCGATCCCTCACAATTGATACTCAGCTTGCAATTCCCGGAAAACGGGGCGGTACGTGATATTCTTTTCCCGAACAGCTAACTTAACTAAACCGCCTTTTCAGATCGGTGCCAATACACTAGCCAAGTGGTGGGGGTGAGTAAATGTGATTATTATTAAAGATTCGTTAACTGACTTTCATCTCAAAATTATAGAAACACAGTTGAGGGCAATTTTTAGATCATCTGAACTTCTGCTGACATCTACTAGGTTATGAATGCTGGGGCAGACTTTCCAGGGACGCCTGTCCGGGCCCTCGCACCAGGCGAGAAGTTTGGGTGAGTTTTTTCGATGACACGTACATCAAGATAGTCCGAATCTCATTCTTCGTACAGCCCGGCCGTGTGGTAGTGGTTTGCGACAGCCGCCAGTCTTGGAATCTTGTACTTGTATCCATGTACTATCATTGGAACATTTTAATATGTTACCATCATGATCGTTGTTTCCGAGGCTTCAAGTTGCGGGGATGCCCAGGCTGTCATATCACAACGGATAATTACGGGAGAGCTTACAAAGGTGTAAAGATTATTTCACAGCGCCTATCGATAGAATGGCTAGTTCAAGTAACACTCTCAGCCATTCGACCTAGTAAGCGCTCGCGAAGTTGAATCAACTTCGTCTGTTCGTCTCTGGCATTGCGCAACTCATGCCGCGCCAAGTCAAGGTTCTGTCACACTCCTGCTCGAATCAATCGAAGGGCCTGAAAGAGGGAGAATGTACCGGAGGTAATCCCTGGAAGGCCTTGATTTTCGCGCGCTTCGTTTTCAGCTCTTGTTCTTTAAGCTTGTTTTTCTCTTGCTGTTTTGTAAGCTTCGAAACTGTCACTGGTGGTGCAGCTGGCATATTTGCCTGTATTTACCTGTTTAGACTGGCATTGGAAGTGTGGGGGTATTTTTTTCACACACCAGAAGCGAGTCTAGCTCTTTGTGATATTCTTTTGCTTTCTTAAGTAATGCCTCCCGGCGCCGATCGAGCATTTCAGAGGTCTCTCCTCCATACCCTTCGCGTTCCATCTCAGCTCTCCATCTAAAAGGGCCTTGATCAATGGGAAAGAACTAATAGAGAAGAAAAGAACGCCGTGCCAACTTGTCGATCAACTGTTGTTCCGATTTCATCGAAGCGAGATGAACTTGGAGTTCCTCCTCGACCAGATGTAAGCGATTCAAAGATCGTCGAAGTGAGAGTTCCTCTGCAGATAAGCGCGTGATAGATGCTGCATAGCTAAGAGGGCACTGGAGTGAGCCCGGCTTCTACACATATGGGATTCCTCCGAACCTCGGAAATGACAAATCGTCGATGTTGAGTGATTCTGCGACGCGTTCCAAAACGGTTAACTTTTGCTGAACATTTTCCGAAAAGTGTGGAAGCTCCATACGCCGCGCGGCTCCTATCAAAAATTGGGTAGAAATGAGATTGAAACTGAATCTTTTGATTCTCTTTTGAAGTCACCAATGACAAGTTTGAACCTAATATTTATCCCCAGGCCGCGCTGGTGCCAGGATTTGGGTTGGTTTGTAGCGTGGGAAAATATTTCGTCCTCAGCTCCAGTCACACCAATACTCTTCGGTAAATGACCCTTCTGAGCCAATATCTTAGGCTAAGCACAGGCACCTGGACACCAGAACAATCCCTCTTGAACCTTTATTCAAAATAGACGTCCAGGTGAGGTACTCGTACCACAACTCACCTTTATATTTTTCGATTCGAAAGGCCTTTAAGCTTACTCCAGGGTCCGGTGCGAGATGCAAGAGGTGCGCGATCATACGGACACCTGATTTTTATAATACCCGATTAACGACTCAGAAAAATGGGCTCACGGTGAGGAAAAACCTGGCCCTTGGCTCGCTGGTATGAATATTATTCATGGACCAATCAAACTATTGTAAGCAGGTTTACGTCCAATATGTGTAAGCTTTTCTACACCTACACGAAAATGTTTTATTAACATCCGTGATTCCCAGGGTCAATATAGTGCTCAGTCATTACAGACGCGACTCGTTCGCGGCCCACCTCAGTGTCATCCATAATATGTGATAAAGTTATTATCTCCCCTACTATTCTCAGCTCCGAACTTCCATTTGAAGATTATAGAGGGTCTGAAAGTTGAGAGCATCATGCTGGGGGCCGCGTAGGTTGCAAGTACCCGAAAAATTGGTTATGAATGGAAAAGCTATGTGGGTTTTGTGCCTTACTGACTCTTGCCCCAACCTTGGGTACTTGCTCACGAATTATTGTTTACAGGCCTCAATTCCCCTTGATGTAAATGTAGTCTCCTTGGACATACCTTCCAACGATCAACAAGCCTCAGTGCTTCGATCCCGGCCCAGATTACAAGCTCTGCAAGCGTGTTGCTTGCATTATTACTGCCTCACCAATACCACTTAGAAGAGAGTGGTGTTACCTGGCTCCAGGATAGGGTAAGCATAAAGATGATCAAAATACATATATAAATACTTATGCAGGGCATACAGTTCTGTTCTCCTGAAAAGAGTTAAACACTAGCCCTACTACACATTTTAGTTTGTTTTTTGCATTAGGATTTATAATATATTATCGACGGCTCAAAATGAGTCCTGTTATACATGGTTAGTCTATAGTCATTATTGAAATAAACTGTTCTTGAAAAATAATCCGGATCAGGTATTGGTACTCTGAGCGAAGGTATAAAGGCTTACTGATTGGGAGGCCCGGAGCCACATCTGATATTTTTATAGGCTAAAGTCAGGTCCACACATCATCATTACCAACAAATTGTTGGCTATTGAAAGGAAAGTGACCAAGAAAAACCAAGAAGAAACATCCCATGACAGCCAGTGTAATATTGCGAGTTGATGGTTGAGGTGAACCACATAGGTACATTGGTTCAGTAAAAAATCTTCAGGGAAAGGTAAAAGTGGCAATATATTACTCGTATCCCTTCCCTAGCTCATTAACTGCAAACGCCCTTCGATGTAGCGCCCAGCGTCAGAAACCTTATCACAGGTTAGTGACTTGGTAAGTATTATCCCAAACTAATAATCTTACTCACCATGTATGAGCACTCACTATACTTCTCTAAAACTACCTTCCACTGTGCCAACACTTTCTTTGCCGTCCATTTCGATGAGGGATTTTCCAACCAATCTTGACTTGTGGTCTCCAGGCTCCTAAGTTGGTCAAGTGTCTGAGACCAGTATTGGATCTGCACTGCGGTAGCATGTTTCGCAGCTTCAACAACAGTTTTGATTTTTCGCACGTCGCCCAGTGAATGTTGGAGAATATTTCTGAGGCCTTTACCTGTAAGACCATATTTGCAAATTGCGTTACGCATGAGGGAAATTAACAAACTCTCTTGGACATCCTGGACATAGGCTAAGGATGCACCCCCTGCAGCTAAGGCCCCACCCAAGGCAGGGGGGAAGACGGGGGTAAGTATGACTAGCACACCACTGAGGATGCCACTCTTCTTGCGCCTCCTACGAGCCTTCTGGATTTCTGCTTCGACCCTCGCAATATGGTTCGATATGTGTGTTTCATCATTACTGAGTTTATTTTCTAGCTATTGATCAAATGAGATGCTTTAAGCACGACTTTCATAATAAATAACTCGCCTGGTTGACTGCAGTCTGTACATCGCCAAAGAAAGTATACATCTCTTTGGCGTCCTCCAGTAACTTACCCACACGCTTGGCGAGAGGTCCAATCATCTCTTTGACATCCCCAGACTGTACATTTCCTGCAATGTACTGTTCAATGTTGTAGATAAAGTCCTTCGCGACTATGAATCCAGCGCGTGAAAAAAGGGCTCCTCGTTCGATACCCAGTTTGAACTTGACGCTGATATCGATGAGAGCATTGATTGCCTCAAGGCGTCTTCGGTTGATTTCAGGATCAGGCGCGCCTCTGAAGCTCACGGTATAGGTGCCGGGTAAGTTCAGGGAAGTGATTACTTACTTGCTTTTTAGTGACAAGGCACTGTCTGCAATGGAGGTGGCCGTTGTTAACGCAATACAGAACTCGCTCAGTGCTTCATATTTGGGAGGGGGCGTTGTAATGGCACTAGCCACAGAAAGAATCCCTAATAATGGGAGTACTACACGCATGTCTAGTGAATTGTTTTTCTGTAAAACCTGAAGTGACGTCGAAAGAAAGGTCCAGTAAATCCAAGTTGTAGCAGCGAGAGTACTATAACCCCTCCGAACATGCTCATTCGGCATGTTCAGAGCCATCAAAGGAAAGTTGACCAACACTGGCATCGATCAACTGCGAGTCCGCGTGCCGAGTATGATCCCAATCGGGTATCAATGCTAGGCAAGAGAGCGCCCATTTCAATGAAACAAAGGGCTGTGATCGGAGTAAGCAAAATGACGGTAACAGTTTGGGAGTCCTTCGAGACTCAGATTCCTCTTGAGAAAGTATATGCAGTATGGAAAAAACACGCTATTAATACACTGCTATTGATGCACTGGGTGCACGAAATCATGGCGTCACGAGGGGGCGGCTACTGCACGAACCTTGCTTTCTGCGGTGACTGGGCTCTGGGGGAAGTAAAGGTAAGTTTCACTGGATAAATTGAAAGAAATACTCACACCATAAGTTCGGTGACCCATTGGGCATTGTTGTTTCGATGCTGTTGTCCCTATCCACTTCGAGAGGCAATGTATATGGAACACATGCGTGCATTCTCCCTAGACTGATATAGTCGAAAATTGTCATGGATCACCTCACACTAGTATTTGTATATCACTCACTGAGGGACAGTCCCCACCAGGCACCTTACATGACGGGCAACAACCTTCATACAGGGCTTGAAAAATGCCATATACTACGTCTTCTTCACCATCGGAATCATCCTACTCTGAAGGGCCAGTATCCCAATGTCAGTAGGCAACTGTGTGCCGATGCTTCACATTAGCCTTCATGATAAGAAAGTAGAAGGCAAAAACGTAGATTGGATGTCAAGATCGCTCCGAGTCAACAAAGTTCAGGCTGACATGATTGTTTGCCTTTGTGGACGTGTCTGAACGCGGCACGGGTGGCAACCTGAGGAAATTTTCTTGAGCCCCCTCTCTCACACATTGCATGGTGTAGTTCCTCTATGCACCAGCGATATATCTTCGGCTTGTCGGTTCGGAAGAATGTGACAAGAGGAACTTCGAGGAATGCACAAGTACAACAGTCACTTGGTGACCGCACATTCTAATATGGGCAAATTCCCTGGCCACGGGGGTGATAATCATGGTGTGGTGCGTAGCAACAGATGCCCCACGACGAACCCACACTGTCACCCGGACAGAAAACACCGGACAAGCACGACCACTAAGTTACTCTGGACGTGTTATAATTCAAGACAATAGTCTTATGTGCGTTGATGATCTCAAAAGACCTACCCGGACCCCCACTTTCAACAGCAAAATGACTGAGAACGAGAAGATCAGATTATGAGTGCCCACGATGAAATTAACCCTTGTGGTTCGGTCCTTTTGGACACATTGGGAACATGTAGGAGTGCACAATAACCGCCCGAAATGGGCGCTTTATGCACCATTAGGGGTTATTGAATGTTCATTGAAACCGTAACAGGCTTGGAGTTGATGAACGGTGATCTTGATGCCTCATACATTGTGTGTGAGATCTAGAGATCATCTACCTCTGGCGTCGCAACGTCCTCATTGTGCTGAACGTTGTCACAGTCTCCGTCTTTAAGATCCCGAAGAGGTAGGGGGAGATGAACATGTTGCCTCGCTTTGTGGGCATCCGCGCCGCGCGAATCGTTGAAATAACCATCATCCGCCGAACCTTCACGATTCATTCCAGATATCGGAACTAGAACCTAGCGGCAAATTTTCATTAAAACTTAACGGGTCATCATGGCTTCGAACACGTTGTATGAACTTGTTCAATAAAATGTGACTTGTACAGTGCCCTGCTCCAGTTTTAATCCTGGTGCTTCTAATCTCGCCAGTGCTAGGTTGATACCTGGGCCAACTCTGCTAAAGGTGACAATTTTTTCATCCGACAATGATACATATAGCATCATTGTTATGGTGTTACTTGTGGCTGGTGCCATTGCAACATCCCCTCCTGGGCCCGACTCACCAGGCAACCTATACGCTGGACTGACACTTGGAATCTCGGCTGTGGACAGAGCATTGCAAACTATAGAAAAATTAGAGGGTTTTCTCGTTCACTACTAGCCCATGATCGCTCACATATTATTGCTCTAAACTATAGTCCTGCCCCCGATTCTGAGATGGACCGCAGGCGCATTGCAGCCGTCAATGCTCTCGTTGATATGTCATTTTGAATTAAAGTTGGGCAAGGCTCGGGATTTTTGCACACCACATTCATACTTGCCAAAGACGTCGTCTACAATATCAAACAATACTTTGCAGGAGAATTGCGCTCCAGTGAAGCCAATGATATGGCCCAACGTTCCGCTAGGC
>MU150568.1:0-10684 GCA_015584075.1 Collybia nuda | reverse complement strand
AAGATGTTTTTAATCATATTATTTGAAGTTTCCTGGAGGGTCAGGATATTTTTTTCAACTTGGAGAATGAAGACAGAAGCAACTGTTGTATTGTAGTAAGGGCCAGGTTAATTGACATCCTATCATGATTAAATTTTGTACTCATGTTGTAGGTTACTGCGGAACATGATGTATTTTCCCAGATCTTGTAATTTTTGCAAATTTCGGCTGAAAAAAAAAACGGTGGCTGGTTTTCAGATTTTAATGGTGATTTTAATGGTCTTCGGCCCACAGATTGAGAATCATTTGAGTTGAATTATATTAATACTGATATTAATTAATTAACAAATCTATGCTAAGTATATATTTTCATATGCGCCGCTCTCGAGCAGCCCGTTGCGCGGCAAGTTTAGCTACAGATGAATTAGGTTGGGATCCAGCTGGGACAGGAGTTGTATGTTTCCCAAATATTTTGCTGGATTGATTTTAGAGGATTTATGGCTTGAGTGGGAGAAATAAATACCTTGACCACCAGGAAAGTAGCTCCTTGGATTGTTTCAGGGCGGCTGGTCCAGGAGTGAGTTCGAAATAATCAATTACGTTATTGTAAAAATGGGCATAGTTGAAAAGACCGTTGTCTTCCTGCCATGCACTAGCATTCGATAGGGAGAAGCGAAGCTAAATAGAATCATAGTTAGAGTTTAGATTGAAGGTGATATAATTTACTTACCTGAACAGCAACATAAGCGATAGACCTTGGAGTGACGGATTTCATGCCCATGAGATTAGCCACATGCCCGCGGGTAGGAACCCTGTTTCCTCGTTTGCGTTTGAAAGTGCGCGGAGCCGGGTCTTCCAAATCTTTCTCTGAATCAATGTCTTGAGCAGAAGTCGGAGAGGTGAAAAGAAATTTGTAGGTCTTGAATAATTTAGCTAAAGAGTAATGAATAAATTGGTAAAACTTACCTTAAGGAGGAGCGCGCTTCGAAACAGACCTTTTTTGAAGTCCGTAGGGTCTGCCTTCCCGTTTGGAAACAAAAACACAGGCCACGAGTCGCCTGTCACAATATAATCCGGATGACCTTCGCGGATTTTCTGTTGAACCCTGAAATTATTGATTATAGGTTTATATCCCCCTTCAAAGAGTGAAATCCATTCACCCCATATCATCCCAGTTGTAATCAATGGGGCAAAGTAACCTTCCACTGATTTTGTGCTTGAAACCTCTTTCTGATTTGTGTATTGGGGAGAGGGGAGCATAATTGTAGATTGGGTCAAAGAGAGTCGCTATCCAACTGACAACCGAGGGTTTCAAGTTAGCGGCGTCGTCTCCTCGCGCACCCCCTGCTCCTTTCCTCAACTGTAAGTCCTGTTAAGCTACCGTATACCGAACAGAAAAAAAAGTTCAGTCACATCTCGAAAGTAAATACATAGCTGCGTAGCGTCATATTCGAGCAGTTTCTGTTCAACGCAAGAAACATGCTGTACAAGGAGCTCGTAACCACGGTGTATCCGGCCTTGTCTGTCCTGGTAAGTAATGTATTTGGATGTGTTCTGAGACTTACTCTATGGTAGGCAGCTCTCGGCCCAATTCAGAGTCTTCTTCTGCCTCGGCCAGGTCAAGCACACGTCGATGGTTGTTCTCCTCCACCAATACTTCGGCATGTTCAAACATCAAAACTAGACGAGTTATAACTTGGCCTTGAGTGATGTGAGTAACAATATCTCTGATCCCCAGTTGCTCGAGTAAGTAAGGAAGAACGAACTACTGGCTATGCACAACTCACAATTTCCTTTTTGTTCCAGCCTCTTGCAGAGCTTTTAGTTGTGATTCCAGCGTAACAATGCGGCATTTGGCACCTGCGTACATGGCACGAAGGGAAGTGTCACCCTTGCCTTCATTTTTGGAGAGTGGGGGAGACATTAAGAATTGACGGGGAGAAATAGGAAACACATTAAAGTTTGATGATGCAGTTATAAAGCATATTCACATACTATTCGCTTGCCGCTAGTCCCGGAGAACAAGACAGAGTAGCCAGGAAACAGAACATATAGATCCACCGGGTGTAATTAGATTGTAAGGTTGTTCTGATAGTTTCTAAGCAAAGGTGGTTGTGGTCACTACCGGGGTAGATATTCATCTTCGTCTTGAGCGTACTGTGGCCATCAAACACTTGGAATAGTCCTTCCCGATACTTCCTCTATGCCCCATACGACTTCCGCCAATACGAATGCTTTTGGCTCCAATCCCAATGGCATCAGAGCTCATTTATTCACCTTGACATATGGGCCAGGGTACCTCCCTGATAATTATAATCATTTGGCCTCCGAGAGCAGGAGTGGGCTACTGAAGCTTCCTCCACGTTTTGGCCCTCCTGCTCCTCACCAGATCCCATGGCTGCCTGTAGGCTAGAAGCCAACTGTACCGCCGTATTTTTATGGTGTTCCCCATCCCCCTTACCTCCCCAAACCACATCACTTTAATCCAAACATCTTTGCTGCGTTGAGGCCAAACATGAAGTTATGACCTATCTTCCTGGAGGATCCGGTAGTGGGTCATTGTAATACCAAAGTTAAGGAAGGAGGTTAGAGTTTAGTTTGCCGCATTTATCTTCATGGACTAATGTTTTTCAGTTTTCTTAATCACCGTTACGTGCACGTTGAAGGGACAAAGGATTTGTTTTCAAGTGCCGTCGGATATTACTTGGTGGAAATTCCTCTCAGAAGCTTGTAGAAACCTCAAAATCCGTGTATCGGAGGCCAGACTTGAGTATAGGCATTTTGGTGGGATCCAGTTGCGATGGAGAGGCGAATCGGGGTGCTATTACAGCCCTCGTACAACTTTGGCAGGGGAAAACGATTGGCGGGATGTCCTTCGTAAAATGCGTGCAGCCGGGCTGGGTAATGAGGCGGTGGAAATAGATATTTTCAGCTGTTCCCCAGAGGTGAGTTCTGTTTGTTTAGTGTCAGAATAGTTACGGTGACAGTCCTATTATAGGTCGTAATGATCCCTCACCTATGGCACGCGGTCCATAGCACTCATTTCTTACTCTCTGCAACCCTTCCCGATGATGCCCTATCCATTCCGACTTTCTGTTTTGATTATCCTCCCCTAGACAGTCTTCTCTCACTGCTAGAAAGTGAAGCAGAGGGCCCATCTTCAGGCTCTACTTGGGGCGATGAAAATCTCAAACAAGCGTTCAGAATTGTCGGCCTTGAATTTCTTGACGATTTTGCCATAGTGTCCCCACGAGCTCTATATTCAACCAAAAGGATCCCAATAGAATTGGTTCATGAGCTCTATGCACTCGCCAAGATGATGTTGCATGCAATGAATCTGGAACGGGCAATGGAAATTGAAGAAATAGAGGAGATGAGGAAGGAGGGTGCCAAGGCAAAGGCAAAGCTGAATTCGGAATCCGACGGGTATTGACAAACATCGCTTGTTAGCCAATGTATTGGACAAAATTCATTTCAGATATACTGCGTAATACAACGCCCAGTATGATATTTAATGATACAAACGTTTGACGAAATCAGACAAATCAATTGACCAAAGCAAAAGTTCACGTAGACAGAGATAAAGAAAACATAGTATGTACAACATTTGGGCATGATAAATGGGCAAAAGGCTGATGGATGCTGCACAGTAGACGTGGTATTGCACTATAGCAGTGCACGCGGCAGCCCTGGAGGAGTGGGTGAGGAAAGGATTTATGGGCAGAGGATAGGTGTGGGGGGAGGTGACAAAGATTGCTGCAACGAGTGGGGATTGGCCTGAGCGGTGACGGCGTGCACCAAAGGTACCATCAGGGAAAATGTGAAAGGAACGGAAAGGGAGGCAAGAGTCGGTATTGAAACGCGCTTTGTTTGAGGTATGATGGATATATCAGAGGAAGTCGGAAGGGGTTGGACATTATGGGGCGGGGAAGACTCATTGGAGGACTGCGAGGAGTTGTCAGTCCCCTCGAAGCCAGCCTCCTGTAACGCCTCTTCAAGTTCCTCACGTGCAAGAGTGTGGTCGTCCATAGGAGGAGGAGAGGGATCTCTCGGTGTTAACCCACGAGCCAGAATACTCGCCACAATTTTCCCCACATCGTGCGAGGCAGCCTGCCAGCGTGCTCGAACCTTCTCCATATCCTGATAGAGGTGCTTCCTTGCAACCTCTTCCTCTTGCAACAAACTATGAAAAAGGCACTCCTCAATTTCAAGGCTTCGTTGATTTGCCCTTACGACATCCAGTGCTTGCTGGGCGTGATATAAAAACATTCAGTTGTCCATATTGGATTCAGGGATGGTTTGAGAGCTCCATGAAGGTAAGTGGGAGCAAAGTGAGTTTGAGGAAGCGAGGCAAGTTGGAGAGTGAGTTGGAGATTCCTCAACGATTCGGAATTCCTACAAATGAAGCGGTGGGGTCACCGAAAATTGTTGTGGAATATAATTGGTGCTTACTTTGCGTTTTTTGGCTCCAGGACTCCTTGGAGAGTCTAAAGAATATGGTGCTTCAGGAGGGCGAATGCAAACACGGCGGGTATGGAGATCAGAGTCGACTGTGTGGGCGTTGTGAGTGCGAATCTGACTTGTAGATTTTTTGTTAGATCCTTGTGAGCCAGATGGGGAGCTGCGGCGGCTGACGCGGTGCATATCAGGTAGAGGATGGGCGGAGTGGCGAAGATTTCGAGTTTAGGCGAGTCTGGTAAGAGATGTTGAAGGGGCAAACTAAGTTACAAATTGACCACGTGTAAGAGTCCCGTGACCTTGTGGTCTGTGCACCTTGGGGGTTTTGTTGACTTCTGACCCGAAAAACCTCACACACTCTTCCAACTTCCACCAAGGCGCGGATTCGGTATATTTGCATCTTCGAGCCCAGCGTCAAAAACCTCTCCTTTACATTAGCTCCCTGTTGCAGAATATGGTTCAACCAACCAGATCTGTAGGTCCGTGGTTTCTGAAACTAAGCAATATGCAGACTGACACTCTTAGGATTCTTTTCACGAGGTTGGGTGCGGCGAAGGTTGAACGACGACGTGGAACTTGACAGCGTGAGCCACCACTTTAACCAAGCTAACACTAACATAGCATATCTTTGTAGTGATTACATGCGTCGGTGCTTCGATTAGGCCTTAATGTCACACAAGGGGCTCCAATGCCACCTCAATCCCACTATCTGCCCACGGCCGTGGCCTCGTTATTAGTGTTTGGAGTTCAGTGACCAAGAAGGTATGGTACCACATTGAAATAGTAACACGAGCTTGACAGCCGAGAGACCTTTAGACGGTTGTCCATGAGCTTGATGGGTTCTATTTTGTGGCATTGGTTACGAGGGTGGAGAAGCTGTTGACCATTGGTGGGTTTTCCCTACTTCAAAATTTTATAAAAGCCCTCTCTGATTCATTGGTATCATTACTAGCTTGATGTCGTCGGGCAATCACAAATTCTAGGGAAATTTACTAAAGCCTCTGCAACTATGGGCTGAGGGTCCTGCTCCGGTACAATCTCATTCAAACATGTCAAGGGCACCGTTATGCCCAATAAATGACGAAACTGGTACATTCATAGTTGGGCTATCTACAACCTTTAATCAAGCAGTTGCTTGTGTTCTTAGATGTATTGGCTGCTGCTGCTCATAACCTCACAATAGATAGTCATGGGAGGAGGCCCATCGTACATGCTTTGGAGGATGAATCTTTTGGAGGTAAGTTATTTTGTCTGTTGGTTTCATGTATTAACTTTAGTGCCTATTCTCAGATGCAGACAAGGCTCTTTCCATGCCTGTTCGAACACCATTTGTTAGCTATCCAGTTGGTAAGTGTCTCAACATTGGTAATAGGCCTACTTTCAACTCATCATTTCGCAGACATGCCCCAGGAATTCTCTCAGCAATACTTCCCCAATTTTTTCCCTGATCTATATGATGGCTCAAATCATGTTTGAGAACCAACTAACTGTATTTTAACATCATTTACTATTACCACAAAGCTAAGTATCTGAATTTAAGTTCATGAACCATGGTCCCCATGGGAGGGTGACCAAACTTACGAAACTTATCAACCCATCCCTGGCCAGACAATTCGGGAGAAGGAGTTTTTAATGGCGCAACCCGAAATTTTCACAAACTTGCAATTTCGCCACGAACATTCGCATGCTTTGGATCAGCTTGGTTTTCCTCCATCAGGCACTGGATACACAAGTACACTGACTCCTGACCAAGTAACAAGTAAGTTTATTCTTTCGAGACCAACATGATGTTTAACTAACCAATATTTTTTGGTAGCTTTTTTGGCCTCCTCTGCTCGATCGCATGGCTCGTCAATAAATACTTTTTTACTGTCCAAGAATGCATCACAGCCTGGAACATGTGAGTATATATTTCCTTTTGGTCCTTGTTAATATTCTGAGTTTCGAAATTTAGATACAAGTGATATGAATGCCCCTTTGCCAGTCATGGATGAAGAAGAAGAGTCAAACATAAGTATCATGGAGGAACGGGTGTGACATGATTTTAAATATTTCATCATAAAAAACGGATGGATTGTTGTCAGACACAACAAACAACTTTCACGCACGGCTGCTGAAAAACTTTCCGAAACATGGGCCATGCGACGTGCCGAAATGAATCTTTGTATATATTTTTTTACTATGCTAACATTTAACTAATATTGTTTCGTAAGCGGCTCATATTCAAGCACCCACATCATATAAATTTATGGTGGCGGCATGTTTCAAAGTTGTTCGACGCGACATCATGCTCTTGGTAAAGCCTGTCGTAAAGGCTCAATTGGCACACTTACCACCAGGAGTAACTGCTTTACAACGGATTGAAGAATTAACTAGTGGCTGGTCATTTCTTGTTGGCACAGGGCTGATCAAATTTTCCGATCCAGTTTTTTGGAGTGTTGTTCGACAATACTTCTGGGCTCATTGAAGAAGCTTTGCTGTGACACATCCTGAAGATTTTTTAGCCGAAATGCCTCTGAAAATCATGACCGTTTTTGCAATTGCTGTTTGATTTTTTTTTTTTCTAATCTTAGCTGTTTTAATTCGGGCTTAGTTTCTACATCGTTTCCACTGTGAATGGTTCATTTGCAGTGGTTTACAACCTCCTGCATGGTCTGGCAGAACATATCATGTTGACGAAGAAGCCCTCTATAATTTTCTAGTTTCGGTCTTAAACAGTGTGGAGCATGGCCCGAGTTTAAGAGAGGTTCTAACATATCAATGTGACCTTGGATGGTGGGTAGCTAATTTTTACTGATTTATAATATTTAAATTGAGATTTAGGTATGAGTGGAGTATAAATCCTGCTTGAGACCTTCCATATATGAAATCAGGCCGTCCAACTGTTCGAAAAGATGGAAGTGGCCTAGCTCCTTACAGAGCATCAAGTCTGTCTCACTCAAGGAAAGGGAAGCAGAAATTAGTGTAGGGTTTATATTTGATACACATCAGCAACTGTACCACCATGCCTATTTTAAAACTTGTGATTTTGCAAACTATGTTTCAGATGTGACTTGTGACTTGTGACTGACTTGGCATGAGTTAATATATTACTGGCTCAGACAGATGGATGTCCAACTTGTTCATCCCCACCATTTGTCCCAATATTGGTGAACATACAATATCTCTTTGACTATCCAATTATTCTAGGACTGTGCCCCTCCTTGCTCCCTCTGCTCAGGTCCTGGACTGGTTACTTGGAGTTATCTTAATCAAGTGTTATCTGCTTGTCTCACTTTGATCTAGCTATCTCATCCTTGATCTAAGCCTCATCCTCTGCTCAGGTCCTAGACCAATTACTTGGGGTTATTTTAGTCCAGTGTTTTTTGCTCATCTCACTTTGATCTTGCTATCCCATCTTTGATCTAAGCCTCATCCTCTGCTCATTATGCCCTTTGCTTGCACTTTGCCTTGTAAAAGTTCTTTCTCTTCCCGGGGTGGCTTGACTCGGCATCAAAATGTATGCCAGACTTTTCAAACTGCCCAAGAGCTTAGATTAGAGCAGAGACAGGCAACATCTGCTCAGATACGACAATCTTGACCACAACCTTGCCCTCAAACTCAATGCCTATCCTCACAACATGTCTCTCATATAGCTTCTTCACATTCCATACCCAATACTGAAGTTACTGCAAGTAGCAGCAGTTCCAGCCCTCAAGCCACTAACAGCACAGATATGTTATCTCCTCTCATACTTATGGAACCTGAAAAGGCTATTTGTCTTCCCAAAAGGTTTCAAGATAAACCTCCTACTAATCTCTTACCCATTCCTCCACTTCCAACACCTCCTTCAATAGTCCGAAGGGTCATTCTCCATGTGCGTGATTTCTTCCGCAGTGGAGCCAATCAATTCCATATCATCAGAGAATACCATCACCGACCCTCCTATGATCCTGATGCACATGTACAGCCAGATGATTTGGCAAATTTTCCTATCACAGCACCTCAGGATCACACTTTCCCATCTACTATGCATGCTCCCCCTCCCTGGCCCTTTGAAAATATGTCAAAGTATCTCTTGATGAACTGGTTTCACTCTGGTAGTACCCAGAAATCAGCAGGAGAGGTGAACCGCCTTGTAAAGGAAGTAATTAGCAATGCAGAATTCCAACCAGTTGATCTAGCAGATTTCAGTGTCCACAAATCAAACAAAACCCTTGATCAAGCTTATTTAGCAAGCTCTAGCCAGACTGGAAGGACACCTTTTTCATCTGATGATTGGCATGAAATATCTGTTGATATTGAAATCCCTGTTCCTTCAAAAAATACCCCACCCAAAGTATTCTCTGTATCTGGTCTTCATCATAGATCAATTGTTGGTGTCATCAAGGCTACTTGGGAATCTATTTCATCAAAGCACTTCCACTTGTCACCTTTCAAAAGGATCCATATAAATCCCTCTACTGGTATGGAAATACGAATATATGATGAGGTATATACTTCGGATGCATGGATTGAGGCCCATGACAAGCTTCAGCAACAACCCAATATACCAGGATGTAAACTTGAAAAAGTTATTGCTGGTCTTATGTTCTGGTCAGATTCTACACACTTGACCAACTTTGGAACTGCTTCTGTCTGGCCACTTTATATGTATTTTGCAAATCTCTCCAAATATATTCGAGCAAAATCAAACTCAGGGGCTTGTCATCATGTTGCATATATCCCTTATGTGAGATTCTGCCAGATCCTCTATTACTATTATTAATACACTTCTATAGCTTTCTGATAGGTTAAGTGATGTTCTTATGAGTTTTCTACACTATTCTACCCAGAGGAAACCTCTGTTGACTCACTGCAAAAGAGAGCTACTACACCAAGTCTGGCGTTTACTATTGGATGAAGAATTCTTGGATGCATACCAGTCTGGAATTGTGCTTCAATGTGCAGATGGAATCAGTTGGAGAGTATACCCTCGCATATTTACATATTCAGCTGATTATCCTGAAAAGTATTTTTTCCTGATTTCCTTTCACTAATTTATACTTGGCTTATGTGATACTTTCAGAGCTATCTTAGCAACTATACGAGAACGAGGATTATGTCCTTGTCCTAGATGTATGGTTGAAAAGAAAAAAATTGATAAAATGGGGCAGAAAAATGATATCAAAGCTAGAGACAAAAATCCTCGAACATTTATGGCAAACTTGGTTCAAAAGGCCCGTAATTGTTTTTATCAACTTGGATACAGCATTGCATCAAAGATAGTTGATGCTACTCTCAAGCCTTTTTCTTTGATGTCAACTATGGTATCTCCCCTTCCTATGTACCACTACCAGTAACACTAACACTGATTGATTAGAATGCTTTTGTGGACAAACTATCTCCTCTAGGATTCAATCTATATCCTATATTTGTGGTTGACTTGATGCATGAATTTGAGTTAGGTGTTTGGAAAGCCACATTTATCCATATTCTCAGAATACTCAATGCTGCATCTCCTGGATCAAGACTCCTTGCAGAACTTAATAACAGGTAATGCAGACTGTATATATTTCCTGGTGCAAAAATTCATTGTTGGACACCCCAACCTCCAGATTCAGACAGATTCCAACCTTTGGAATTGACACTAATAGACGCTTTTCTAATAATGTTTCTCAATTGAAAAAACTTGCTGCTAGAGACTATGAGGACATTCTCCAGGTTAGTACACTTAGTAGCTTCAAGATTGTAAATGAAAATGTGATTGATTATTCTTGTTATTAGGATGCCATACCTGCCATGGATGGCTTGTTACCAGAACCACATAATACTATGGTCATTACAGTCCTCTATTGTTTGGCTGAGTGGCATGCTCTTGCCAAGCTGCACATGCATACAGAGAGTACCCTTCAACTCCTAGAAAAGTCAACAACTATACTGGGCAAGGAACTGCGCAGATTTAGGGATGGAAGCTTCAAGTCTTTTAACTGCCAGGAATTACCAAAAGAAACTGCAGCTTGCCAGCATCAACAAAAAAAGGCCAAAGCTAAGGAAACAGGAAAGAATACATCTTTGACTGAAAACCTTCAATCCAAAGAGGCTTTGTCATTTTCTAAAAAGAAATCTCTCAATTTATTCACATACAAATTTCATGCTCTTGGGGACTATGTACAAACAATACGTTTATTTGGCACCACTGATTCATACTCCACTCAAATAGTTGGTATTTTCTATTTATAAAATTTACCTTTACTGATATTATGAACTAAAGGGAGAGCTGGCCCAT
>MU150567.1:0-10746 GCA_015584075.1 Collybia nuda | reverse complement strand
AAGATCGATGTTTGGTTGCAGACGTAGGATAGGAAGTGATTGCGGAAATGGGAGTTCCGTGGGCATGATCTTCTGGATAAGGGAAAACCGTATCTTCCAGAAAAAGAACCACATCCATAAAAGAGTACCATACCGTCTACAGTTTCGGAATACCAGCACTACCGATACATCTTGAAATCAGACCGTAGATCCCGTCCGAATCATACATAGTCAGGTATGATAATCCAAATTCCGAGGGTACGCTGTAATACCTGAATTAACCATAAGCAAATCACAATAAAGACCACATTTACTCACGTGTCCTCCTGTAGACTGAAAATCGGGAGGTGAGCACACCTCAAAGGAACATACTCAAAGTGGCCTCACGTCGCTCGGTAGGATCAGCATCCATCGCATAGAACCCCTCTCGCTCAATCAAATCCACTTCCCAATCCGCCTCCATGTATTTCTTGTTCGGAAGTGTCGCGTGTTCTGCCCGCACAGCCTTCAGCATGTCACTGTGGTACTGGATCTGAGTAAAATTGTCTTCCGATTTCACCCGACGCCAGACCTGGGCCCTGTTCCACACCGTGTGTTCATCAGCCAACATAGCCTCCCATTCCATGCGAGGATGGCGGAAGTAGGGGAGCAGTATGAACCTCTTGTCTCTGAGACAACCCTCCAATAAGCGTGACCATAATGAGAGCCTTGAGTCGGAAATTTCGTCGCTATTGAGAACAAAAACGAAAGAGTAGAGATTTGGCAGGCTCTCGAGGGTAGCGAGGAGTAAGTGGGCGACCCGAGTAGCAAAGTCTTCCGAGAGGTCGATACGTGTATGTGCAGCGAGATGAGTGAGATTTGGCAAATGTTCTACACTGGACTCGCGGTAGCCGACAAGAACGGAGGTGTAGAGGTGGGTAACGGATTGGAAGATGGGCTCCTTGAAGTTGACTAACTGAGGACTGCCGAAGTGAAGAATCATCATCTTCTGGGGGTGGATGGGGTTCTGACGGAGCCAGTACGCATTTGAAGACATGTTCTGGCCAGTGATGACGAGGGTCTTGAGGTGGGTGAACGCGGGCGCTACGCTTGCTAGTGCGGTCTCAACGGAGGGAAGTCGGCTGTTGACAACCAGGGCGAGACTATCGATAGTGTATGAAGAAAGAGGACGAGGGAAGGTGTGAAGCGTTGACTTCAAAGCTGGTATATGGAACTTGCGTTTAGGCAGTAATGTAGCTGCGAAACGTGTGATATGCTCCGGAGTCGTGAGGACGAGGGTGCGGAAGAGGAGTGGGAGCACCCAAATGTTGACGTAGCGAGAGACGAGGCGAAGTTCACGTGCACTTCTACCGTTGGTCGAGGCGACGTACAAGATAATTTCCCTCATCAATTCCATAGGGAGCCTTGACCATACAGCTTCAGAAGGTGCGGAGCTGTAGCTCCAAAGTCAGCTTTTTTCGGTGAGAGGGGATCGTATTTCGTACTCGTGATCATGAAAAGACATCTCAGATGGCCAGGCTGGAAATGAGCAGGTTTTACGTGTGATAAGATGAAAGAGGTGACCACCGTATGCGACCAGGCTGGCGCTGTGGATACAAGAGATCGTCGTTGACTGCGACCCGATCATGATCAGACTCTAAGCCGGCCCTAAGGCCAACCCTAACCCGAAAAAAAAGAAATCAGTACGTCCATCAAATGACGCACTATTGCCGCTTGAAAATCGCTAGACGACAAGAGAAGCAAGAAAGGCCACCTCGAGGCAGCGAAAACCCCACACAAACCCTCAAATTATTCTCAACATATATTCTCTCCGCATACTCATCGTATGCGACATGAAACCCTCACTCGGATCGCAAGACCGAAAGTTCCATTCTAGATCGGGACGACCTAGCCGGTTGGTCGTTTCAATATTGCCTATTTCGTGAGCGCTGCGCCAAGTTCCCGGGACATGAATCCCTTATCCGGCGATAACCTTCCCCGGTGGTCAGCTGGGTGGAAGCAAATTAGAGTCCGCGGAGGAGGAAAGGCCATGCCCTCAATCTCGGACGGAGCCACCTGCACTCAAGCCCGAGATTCAAATGTGTCCAAGATCCGTTACACTGTGGACGTCCAAGAATACCAACCGAGGGAGGCTGGCCAAAGTAAAATCTTGACAAAAACCAGCGCCCATCATGTACCACGGCAGTCACTGACAGGGTCGAGGAAATATTTGCGATATTTGCGTCATACCCTCAACCCTCATAGGTCCGAAGAGCCGAGTAACATATCGAATGACGAAATTTACACATGAAAGGTTGAGGGTTGAATGGTACGGACCGACGTCGACGGCTTCATGAGAGTCACGACCTCGACCCCGACACGAATGGAGTTTTTCACGGCAAGTGTTCAGGATTTACAGCAAAATGGACCTAACTCCCCACACCTGCGTAAAAATACACACACAACGCGCATATATCGAGTTACACACCTCCGATCAGATAGCCTCACAAGACATGGATCTGGTTCCCGACCCCTCGAGCTCACGTACCCGCGGCGAGGATGTAAACTCATCTCTCATAAAACGCGAATTGGGATCCGGACGCCCGGGGACGGCAGAGAATCAGGTGGGAGCGGCAAATATATTGTTGAACGATCATTAATGTGCTTCCTAGCAAAATTCCCCCGCATATACGTATGCAGAACAAAGCAAGGGCTGTGTGGCGATATTGCAAAGAGGATCCGGGACGTGCAACGGTGCTTGGACGCGCCGAATGCAGGGTTAAGTTGACTCAGCCCGGAAACTCGCGTAGATACCGGGGAACACGCCCTGTAAAACAAGGAAACATATCGTCCCTGCCATCTGATAAGACGCCCAAGGTAAATGGACGGAAAGTCGCGTGAATGATTGAAGTGGAGTATTCCATACTAATACGTACCAGTAATAAGACCATGAATGATAGGACACGGATCCAAGTGTGTATATATGGTTTCGATCCTGGCTTGTGACCTCCTGAGGGCCGAAAAACCGCGGCGCAGGGGAAACCTCCTCTTTTCCTGAGAGGACGAGAGGGGGATGAGGGATATTACGAGGAGGCAGCTGGAATGGAGACGCGAAGTCGTTCCGTTGAGCATTGTTTGGTATGTGCTTCCATAAACGCACGGCCAAGCAGCGATCATTATGGTCTGTGCGCATGTCCAATCAAGGGCACCTACATACTGTCATCGCATTCATCGGCTCCTCCTCTCCGTCTCAGAGCATTCTCAAATAAATGATAGCAACGTAAACTCCACTTCTCATTGGTATCAGAATCAGACATGGAAGTGGTTCACTTAGACTGGCACGCCCACACCATGTAGGGAGAAGGGGCTATGCCTTCGAATTCTGGCATCCTGCCAGCCACAGCATTTGATCTATAAACAAATTCTCAGTGCCCTCTCGGATGCTCTAGGTGATGTCGGTGGAATGCGCAGCAGCCTGCTCCTCTGCATGCGCGGACCCGTGAGGCCTTCGACATGATCGAATTACGAACCGCGTCCCACCGTTCGATTATCACATTACTTGATGTTGATCGTGGGGCACCGCCCCAGGACCCACCACCCTCACTGGCAGATCGCCCACAATATCGAACGGTCTTGGGAGCCCGTATGCGCCTGGGCACGTCGGGTGTGCTATTTGGGCTTCATGGAAGCGCAACCGCAGCTCTTTGACATGATCGAACAAACGGTGGAATACCATACGCCTATCATGTACTCGCCTCGCGGGGAACCCGGCCAATAAAACTAGCAGTCTCCCTCGATGACATCGGTCCAGAAGCCTTTCTGAAGTGCAGTGCAATGACGTTCGGACGATATACACCGGTGACTTGTTTAAAAAAAATACAAGGAAGACCTACGTGTTTGGAATGTGTAGATTTCGAATGAGATATGTCAAATCAGCATGTTTCGGCTGCTCTGCCTCGCTCGGGCAACCTGGGAAGAAGCTTGAGTGGAAAGAACTAAGATCCACCTATCAGTGGCGTCTCGACATGACTGATTTTCTTTCATGTATGGTTACCGGAGGCGTGCGTCCGAGTCTAGAAGCGGAAGTGTGGAGAGAAACAGTTCGAAAAGAGGGGCTCCCGCATGATACCGAACACGTCGTTTAGTGAACGCTGGACAAGCAAGGTTGCCTTAATCCAAATCAAATTCGGCAAGACCAGAAACAAATCGGCTTCCGGGGGGTGAATGAGAAAAGCAATTTTACGGCCTGCGAAGTATTTCCGGTAGAAAAAATGTGTCGTCTAGTCAGTCGACTAAGCCAATATGGCACTACTCCTATGTTTTGGGAAAGGAAGAAAATAAAGTTTTCGCTCTAAATCGTGCTTGGACCTTTGATCAGACGTTCGTGAAACTCTTTGATAGATCGGCAAGCTGGAGACGAGGACAGGCGATGCCGCCCACGGATGCAGTTGGTAAGGTTCTGTTGTTAACGTTAATGCATTGGCCATCGAAGAACAAACATCGGACAATTGGTCTTTTGTTACATCGAGCGCCAAGGGAGGTGGGCGTGGTGACCACCCGTGGCGCAGATAATCGAGGATTGAGTGAACGCCCACACCGGCTCATATTGAATATCCTAAGCGCACAAGGATAAGGTTTGGTTAGTTTGCAATAACCCGGAGAAGGACCCGATCCCGGAGTATCCATCGTTTGTCAGCGTTCGGATTTCTTTCTGAGATTACGGATGGAATTACTCACAAGCCGGGTGCCACAACATACTGGAACTCTAAAGTCTGCGTCTGATCTCACGATTGAGATGATTTCACTAAGGCCCACTGATTCTTCTAATTCATATGAAAATGCGGTTCAAATTTCTTCCAAAATGATACCAGACATAATCATAAATCATAACGAACATCCATCGAGAAGTCTCTGTTTCAGCCACGCCTCGAAAACCCTGTGAGACCTGGGAATCCGAAGAAAAATTAAAGTTCAATTACCACCCCCATCACTCTGTGCGATCTTGTTCTTTCAAGCACTGCCCACATGATTCACGCCGAGAACACCCAAACTAATGAGTGGGCCCTCAACGGACTCCAGATTTGGAAAAGCCCAGGTCGAGAAAAAGTCAATGTGATGGATGTGAAGGGGGATGCGCCTAAACCACAATACCACCGCTTAGAGGACCAAAAACGATTCGAGGGTCGGGTCCCGGTGAACAAAGCACCCACCTTAAATCGCACACGACCCGTGATCGCTGGGATTGATGCGCCACATTGTCCGCGGACAAGAAAAAAAAAGCCTTGACAAAAAGGCACGTTTCATGGCGTTCGGGCATATGTGTGGTGATGAGTGGTTAGGCGCCCACGAAACAAGGGAGGTTCCCGGACGGCGACACCTCGGCATCTCTGCAATTAAAACATCAGAACATTCGAAGTCGAGCAACGTTCCATGGTGCACGACGAACTACTTGAGTTTACTCACTTTATTTGTTTTGACATCATCGAGGCTTGATCGACAATACACGTGTCGTAACCAGGACTCGGGCAGCAGGGTTCTCCGGCTGGGAAAAATTGGGAAACGATAATCGCGTCCTAACCCATAATGCAAATTGCGAGCCACGGTCCAGAAAAAAAAAGAAGACAAAGCCTAGAATGGCAGAGATACACGTGTTACGATGAGGTCGCATCAAACTCTGTGTTCCGACATGCCGAATGTTTCCAGAACGCTCAATTCGCAAATTAAAAAAAAGATTGCACCCGCCTCTGAAGTCCGTTTGTCCTTCTACGAGAAAGAATATAGGTTGGTTGAGCACTGGCATGAGGTAAGTGAAATGTTGAAACGAGGAGATCTGTCAGATCATTGCTGTGTTCGGGATCTACTGACGTCGTTCCTCCAGGAACAACGAGCGGGGAGGTTGCAACCGATCGCGATCGGCAAGATCCGATGTCATGCATGTCTGTTGTTCAAGCACAAGCAATCCAAACAAAGTTTAAGTACAGTCGTCAGGGTTTGCCACGTCCCAAATTAGGAAACTAGCCCCTGTTTATTCCTCTTTGACCGTACTTGACCCTTTGTGCGCCTTCATATATGCCTTGAGGACGCACGTCGCGCCAGAACCTGCCTTCTTACAGCCCCCACACGCCCGGCCGTGTTGCACCATTAGTACATGCAACCCGTATTTCAACTCCCCCGGAACTCTGAGATCGAGGTGAGCCTGTGCTAGGACCCTGTCGGCCTTGTCCGGGACCCACCCAAGCATCCTGCTCAACCTGAAAACGTGCGTGTCAACCGCAAATGAATCCCGTCCAATACAGAACAGGAGCACACAGGACGCGGTCTTCGGTCCTACCCCGTTGTACGAAATGAGCTCCTTCATGATGGCGTCATCTGACATGCGCTTTTCATCCTCCGTCGCCGCGAGATGCTGTAAGGAAAATTCGCCGTGTTTCTCCTTGATCGAATTAAGGATGTTTTGGATGGTGCCGGCTTTCTTGTTGGCCAGCCCACCCTGCCGGATCGCATCCACAACATCAGCCCTGGGGGCTGCAGCAATGGCGGCGAAGTTGTTCCGCCCAAACTTCTGGTCAAGGTTGGTCTTAGCGCCTGACGAGTTCCGAGCGGTAGTATTCTGTGAGAGTATCGTTTCGATTAGGGCCTCTATAACATTAGGAACATTCCCGCAACCCCCAGCGGAGGCTTTCGAGTCGAGGGGCTTTTTCCGGTCGGCAGCGTGATTAGGGTGTTCCTTTGCTAGGATTGCGTGTATTTCGCGGGCTTCAGATGGAGTAGGGCGAAGGAATGTGGGGAATGGAGAGTCGAGCGTGTATGAATCTTGTAGTTTTAGTTTTTTAGATTTGTGGGGCGACTGTAATTCAACTGGCAACTCTTCAAGTTTGCTGGTGGAAGGCAGTGGTGTAACCGAGCGTGTTCGCTTCATATCTTTGTGTAAAAGCTACAATATAATGCCTGGAAAGTGTACGCTTCCTCTAAGAAGGGTAAAAAGCAAGAGACTCGTGTTTGAGAATTATTTGTCGTGGCCAGCGCAAGAGGAGACGATCGGCAGCCACTCCAATTTTCGCGTCATGTCACATTGTGACGAGCGCGTGTTGGCAACGTAACGCAGCAACCGGAGTTCAACTTCACACAACCCATTTATTCTCAATTATCGTCATTTTGGAGGAAGAGATGAGCTGAAGGGGGAGAAGGTTATATGTGAAGATGGTAGAGGCAAATTGTTGAGTTTTCACACTGTCTCACACACGAGTCAGCAAAACACGCCTGGATTCTCAGCCAGACCATCCACGAACAAAAATGCCTTTGACACACCCTTCAAGAACCCTGCTGCGGTTTATATGCGGGCTCGATGACTCTTGTGGAGTAAATATCCCGAATTTATACTAAAGCGGGTGACGGAGCACCTGGATGAGCGCCATCCCCGAGTCCCCGGAATCAGAGGCACAGGAATTCAAGCGTTCACATGGGCCAGGTATGAGCATGAGACACACTTATCCTAGTCATTAAGACGCTGATATGGCGACTGTGAATAGAAAAAGAGAAAGAATTACCAAGGCCACCTACCACGACATGGCTTTTCCTATCACCCGCGGGGCCCGTCAATCTGTATGACTCGAAATACACCCATAAAATCCTTCGATAATGCCTGCCAATGGGCGCACCACAAGTCCATGTCGCGTCAAACCTGTAGCTTGGGTCCGATGTCCCCAGCCTTCCTTGAGCTAAGATCGAAGTCCAAAGTCATATGCTTTTCACCGGGGAGTCTCTTCTATCTCTGCACATTTTATATTGTTCCCCTGTTCTGGCGTATACTACCCATATCATAACGAAGGTACCGGGGTGATATGTCGGGCTTTACGGGTGTCCGGACATGATATATCTATCAAGTCGTACTTCACGCACATGTCTTTCCGTTCAGGTCCAACATAATTCAGGGAAATGAGGTTGACGGCGAAGGAAGTGAAAAAAAATCCCCAATTCCCGCGCTCTCCCGTGAGTATATACTCACACCGACAATGATATTGGTTTTATGACTCGGTCGCGGCCGCCCCACATGCAGCTCCCAACTTTACCCCGACGTCCGATCAATCTTCTTACTATCTTCGTCTCGAGAAGCGTTCCCAATTTGACAACTTCGCCCCCCCTCGTTCAAAAAGTCCTTATTTACCCTTCCCATTGTCCTCTACTTATGACTAGGACCGCGAAGGCGCCACTCCTCACGGCCTGTCGACCGCGTCTCCATCTCAGGTGTGTCAACTCGCGGTGGTGTGACACGCATCTGTCTCTGACCGTGGTTCGCGGTGCCTATTTCGCACTCATTGACAGGCAATTACGATTCGTCTTAACGTCGCTATTCCCGCACGTAGTCATTGTTCCCTAACACGGGGTAGGGCCTTCGATAGGTGAGTGCGAGTGTGAAATGATCACGGCTGCTTTTTGCTCTGTGTAATTAGCCCGTAAGCAATGTGCTTCCGCGGCTCAAACACTAGAGTTTGTGCCCCTATTAGTTATGGCCTATCGACCGCCGCCTCGACTTTGTGGAATCCTAGGCACCCGTCGACGTCGCTCAGGGCAAAATTTCCGCCAAGTTTTTTTTTATCGGGCTCCCATTAACCTTCATGACTCGATAGTGTGGACTCCATGAACTATATCTAAACCATCTTTCTTTTCTTAGATGCGATCTCTGGCAAAGCCGGGCTATCGATAAAACCATCTATCGCGAATTTCGAATAGGCCCACTTTCGACGTCTAATCTAACAGAGGTTGCTTATGGTCGTCCTAATATGGGGGACAATGGCTAGTTCCATCTCACCCAAGACAAAGTTTTACCGATCTATCATTATCCAATCTACCCATCTGATCCCAGTTTATTTCTGCTCTCGTATATGAAATAGGACGGCATTTGTCAACATGGAGCATTTATTTTATTAAATCCTAAGCCGAAGGGGGGCATGGTCCCATCCCGCCCTGTACCCTACAACTAACGACGGCCGATTTGGCGATTACCTCCCCAGCGGAAATTTTTTATCAACGGATGTGTTCCAGAGGACGTAGGGGTCGGTTGACGTTCGGATATGACGGCCGATTGTGGATTGAATATGCTTGCTGTCTGGGCAGTTCGAATATCTTACACGTGTTGGGTGTTGACGTGATGTCCCGGCAATACAAGCGCCTATTGGGGAATGACCCAATCCTCCGTCTGAACATTTGGAAATGAAGTATGCTTCGTATCACGAGATATTCTAAGCTTGAAGCTAGGACCGACCCCACCGCAGATACCTATCCAACGTCAACACACCCGGACCTTGGGCTCCTCGGAGTACGCTATACAGAATACTAATAGACAAAACTAACGAATGACTCGAAGCTCGGTTCTGATTAATATCGCATGTATTTTTATTAACGCTGCACAGGATTTACCTGCAGACGAAACGACATACGGTAGTGATGGAAAACAACCGCGACTGAACATGCTACACGATCGAGTTATGAGAGCATCGGTAGAAGCGAGCTTGATTACCTTTGACCGTGGGTGTACAGAACTTTGTTGTAGACAAACGGCCGGGTCATAGCTGCCATATCGGGAAAGTTGAAGGCACTGCACTCACGATCAAATTTGGGCGTGATCCATGAGGGGAACTACATCCAGAATTATCTCAAGCTGGACATCATCGTCATCAGATCCTAAATCCCCAGCGCAGTAGACTGCAGTGCTCACCATCAAACATAGCTATCTCGACGTTCGATGGATGTTCGACTCTGGTTTATACCTTCTTTAGAACGCTAGGGCATAAACACATGTCTGTCAGGCTCACCGACGTCGCCGTCTTAAGGCTGTGAGTACTATGTAGACCGCAGGCGAATGAAATGCCGACGACATATGGATGACATTGATTTTTCGGCGGATTGGGCGGGCGGGCGGCCTGGTGTTGACTAGCCGTCCGCGGGGCCTCCTCCCGTTGGAATTCTCAGCAAGTTCCAGAAGGGGCGATCTTACGTGGGTCACTGATCAAAAGGAGAGTTGACAAGATGTGTAGATAAGAATTATACTGAGGAAGTTAGCGGCAACAATAATGAGGCAAGCTTGGGATTGACTCGCCTAACACCCCGGACCAATGACCCGGGGAAACCGACAGTCTGGCGAGCCGGCGAAAAAGACAATAGTGGCAGGTCCCTCCATTGCAGTGCCAAACAAGATCGCGATACACCGATTCTATATTGGGATACTCTCCCCTCGATTATCCACATTTGGTTGGGACAATGAAAGCGAACTCCCAGGTGCTCCTTACGAAATTGGGCTCGTGTTCCTTCGGCGGAACCTTTCTAGGAATTCATCTTAACCTGACTATAAAGATGTCTGCTCGTATTGTCTTTCTTTTTGTGCCCCGCCAGTGTAATTGTTCTACCCGATCACAGAGACAAAGAAAACGATCACCAACTTGGTAGCTTGCGACACCTCATTATTCTCCCCTCTCCTTGCGCGTAGGAGTCCATCTCCACTAATCCTCCCATTATCCCTTCCCCTCCTCACGATCCGAGTTGTACACTCGCCTTTTCACGTATATTCCATTGTCCTCCTCATCTGAACAATCATGCCCGCCCTCCGCACCCGTGATACCCAATCCCGAAGTACGTTCCTTCTTCTGAATATCCATCCATTGGGATGTACGTCGGCTCTCGTTCCACAAGCTCCCCACGTCTGTTGTCTTGGCCGACGGTGCCCACAACCCTGCATCGTCTACTACTCTTGGAGCGTACATCACGCACCTCCTCTCGCTCAGTGAGAAAGAC
>MU150566.1:0-10804 GCA_015584075.1 Collybia nuda | reverse complement strand
AGAGAGATCGACATTCTCCGGCTACAGAACGAGCAAATACAGAGAGAGGTGGAGGAGAGGAGGCGGAGGGAGGCGGAAGAACGCTTACAGAGAGAAGGAGCAGAACGGATACGAAGAGAGGCAGATGAGCGGGCTCGGAGGGAGGTTGCCGAACGATCACAGAGAGATGCTGAAGAACGGACGCGAAGGGAAGCCTCGGAGCGAACAGTACGGGAGACTGCAGAGCGACCGTCGCCACGCCCAGCCGCTACTAGTGACACGGATGCGGGACCTGCAGAACCACCGCCGCCTTACGATGCCTCGCATTATATCCCATGATTTCAGCCGTTCGACCATTTCAAGTTGTATGATATCTCGGTAGATGTTACCCTTGTTTCCTTATTTGGAACGATGGACAACGCTTCCTTTGCTTCTGTCTTCAATGACACTGCCTTTGGTACTCTTATGTAGGGCGATTTTCAGGATCAATTCACGATCAATGATCTTAGGTTCAAACTTACACAATTATACGACACCCGAATATCTCGCTCTGTTGAACGATCTTCGAATTTGTGAAATAACCTTATAAAAACACCACATCCGACGCACGTTCATTCTTCAGTCCCCAATGGAGGTCAGTTCGTCCCTCAATTATTGACAACGATCGCTGCCATCTTCCCGTCCACCTCTATTAGGTTTCGGGTGCATATGGTTTGCAGTCTGTGCCTGATCCTGGTGATTGCACGGGATATTTCACGAGGAGTCGGGCCGATTTGAGTGCTATTGCATAGCCTAAGAGTTTTCATACTCAGAATATTATCATACAGCAATTTCATTGTTGGATTGCTTGTCGAGGTATCACAAATACGAGGACAGGTAATCACCCTAGGGCTTTGCTTTTGGATTTTACTGCGACAAATCACATTCCCTTGCATTCGGTATGTACGAACATTACGACAGGCGTTCCTGGGCATGTACACCTTCTTTTCTAGTGACTTCTCTCGCTTGGGAGCTTGGGGCCGCTACTAAACGATGGCAAAGATTCGGCTCTGGGATAGAGTGGATCGCGACGGGAGCTCACTATTTACTTCCTGGGTATCAACTGATGCCCGGCTCTTATTCGATTACGAACTCATCATGCCGACGATCGAAACATACATTTGGTTCTCGACAACGTCGATCCTTTGATTAAGTATGTTAGGCCTTGAACTAATCGTCCTCAGGGCTTCCATCGCGTATTACATTTAGCGTCCCGCCAACCCGAAGAAGTGAGATAGTTTTTGATTTGATACTCAAGCGCATAGATTCTCTGCTACATACGAATGCTCCCTTGATTTAAAGGAGTCCTTGACACTCTAATCGAGTGTCCCAGTCTCTTATTATTAACAACCGAAACGCATTTCCCCCCTCAGAGTGTCATACTTATCTTAAGTGCGAAAAATCGCACATCAGAAGTAGAGAGAGAGATTTTATGATTGATATGTGGTGACTTGAGGATAAAAAGAGATAATTTCCTGAAAAATTTCCCGCTAGCCGATTTGAACGACTGACCTCGTCATTTCATAAGATACTAGTGACGCGCTCTACCAACTGAGCTAAGAGGGATATAATTAATGATTATTGAGCTGCTAAATGATATGATAATTTAGATCATGTGCCTTGGTCACATTAATCACATGATCACATGTTGGACATGATCAACCTAGGCCGAAATTACCTGGCGCCAAACCACAACTTTACCTTACAGGATTAACTAGCCCAAAGGCACACAAAACTGTTCCAGACATTGTCTAATGAATAAACTGAGGAAATCCTCACCAGTTTCACCTACAAAGTTATCTCGAAGGCCTGGTCTTACTCAAAACATGTCCAGGACCATGTCAATAGCCACACATGAACACCCACGATGGACGGCTGGCTCAACCAATGTAAAAGACCTTCAACAACCTCAGCAAACTACATTAGCTGTACGGGTCTCCGGTGTCCCTGTCCCAACTCCAACATCGGCCAATGAGCAGTATTGGGCAGCACGTGCGTTAACCGCTGAGGCTTTGCTATCTGCACAGGAAGGACATTACCACGAGATACGAAATGTCGCGTCTGAAGAGGATGCCAAACGTATCGTAAGCCATATACGTCCTCTTCCTCCTTCTGTATATAGTTAACCTGTTGATATCAGCGCGAGATATCGATGCTGATGGAGCAACATAAAGAGAAATATGCTGGATTGGAAAAGCTTGTTGTGGGTAGCAAAATTTTCCATGCATAATGCGGTCCATAACTCCATCTGCTCAGATAGCCCTCCTTGCGGCTATCTGTCTCCTCGTAGCCTTAGTAATATACCTCGCTACACACCACACGCGCCACGCCGCCCAAAGGAGTCGATGGTCGCTTCCATCGCATTTCACGATCCCCATTCTGTCACCTTTCACATCGGTGGTACGTATATATACTTATTTAGTTTTTAAGCTCAAGCCATTTGATGGCACTTGTTTGGGTTTTAGGTCGAGCACGAAACATCGGTAATCGGGTCGAGAACCATTATAGCGCTCTTCGCCCTTACTGCTGGAGTTGCCTACCTATTAATCCGACACCGAATGTCGCACGCCCCAAGGCAATAAGTGACATCGTCCCAAGGACCGTGGTTTTCTCCATTTTGTCGTTTGCCGCCCCCCAGCGAAGTCCGGTGATGGTACGAAGCTCCATCATCGATGCGACGTATCGTCCTTCCTGAAGCCTAGGCTGGGGAACCATTGCGTTTTCAATCTGGGCGAGGAACAAGATCTAGCACGCCATGCGTCCCCGTCGCAGCCAAACTTTTGGGGGGGATGTGCTTATTTGCAAGGCAGGCATGAACTGTCAATTATCGGCATCTTGACCGTCTCAGCTGGCCTGGACTCTACTAAGTTTCATGTTCCCATCCGGTAGTGACTAGAGGAGTTGAAACTGCCTGCACCCCTCCAAGCTTATTGCCAAGACAGTTATGCTTATTTGTTCAGGGAGTGTATCAAGTCGGTTCTCGGCACTGTTGTGCTCGCCAATTATTTTTTCTCTTTTAGGAAGTCCCCGACAATTTCATGCTTCCTGTTGGAAATACTGTTCAAAGTAGTAACCCAAACCTATAACAACACCGACACAACCCTTTCCTGCTTGTTCCCTTCTGTTTATATTGAAAATGACTATATCTGCATATGGTTTTCACTAAGGCTATGCAATACATTGTTTCAACATTCACCGCGGCTAGGTAATAATGTTTGTTGGCGTCGGAGAAATAGTACCAGGTGTCGGTCGAGGCACACAACATCTTCACGTCTTGTCTCCAACAAATTTCGCGAGGAACATCATGTCGATCACTGAGAGGGTGATCAAAAATGCTTGAACGTTAAAAGTGCTAATCTGTAAACCTGACATTCGATCGGGCAGTGCGGAAATATCAGTTTTCGTGGATTTGTCCAGCCTTCACTGATCTCCAAAGTCAAGATTCAATTTCTCATACGTTGAAAGGTTTGGGTTCTGATTTGCAGAATCGCTTAGACCAGCTGAATCGTTTAAGGTGTGATGCACCCTTCAAAAAGTAACCGTTAGGATTGATTGTTCATGGCAAAAGCCACCCCTATCGGGGTGGTGGATCGAACAGCGAGAGAAATGCTGTGATCGCATCACGCTCCGTGTAGCTTGAACAATGCCCAGCCAAGCTCTAGCCTTCTGATAACAGTACACTTTGTATTCAAGAAAATCCCACACATCCTCCCCAGGGGGGTTGTAGGTCAAAAGTAGGACATCACCTTGTACCCCGCGCCATCGCAGCAAAATGTACCGTCCCCTGCCACCAGACCACCATGCCCAATCCAACAACACCATGACAAACGCCCCACACTATCTCCGGCGTGACCTGGTATCTATCATGGAGAACGGCCTCCTTAGCCCATATCCAAGCAAAGGTACAAAGTAGGAAACGATACATACCGTTCGAGTAATGGTCCAAAAGAGTGTGGGACAAATCGGGGGGACTGGAAGAGGATAGTCGATGCGATACTATGATAGACGCATAGTCCGATGGCGAGAGCTCGTTTTCCGGGCAGGAATTCTAGGTCACTTTATCTTAGTAACATACCCCATGTACAGATAGAATGTAAGCTTGCCAGGAAGCGGGTAGCACAATAGAGATGTTAGGCACGATGCGAGTACAAGAGCGGAGTACAACTTTTATGATATGAGTTTATTCACGCACGTTAACAGCATAGTGATAGCTATAAACAGAGGGCTAACCTTAAGGAAAACCAAGGTAGTATTGTTCAGTTGAAGAAAAGGCAAGCTCGTAGGGGACCAAACACCCTGAATTGCGACCGGTATTTCGAGTGCAATGTGTAACAGAAATATGGCAGATCTAAGGTTGGGATGTATAGTTAGATTTTATTGTTGTTGTATTATCTTCTTTGAATATCGAAAATCACTCACAATGGGCTGCGAGCACCCTGTAGCGACATGGCGGAGCGGAAGTAATTCTTGGTGTTCAACCGTGAGGAATCAACAAAGAATGGACGATTCACTCGGGGTTTGGTCCGGTTCAAAACGTTGCCGGCCCGCCGAATTGGTTCAAGAATAACTTTTGGCAGATCAGTGCCTGATCATGATGGGCCCTCTTATAAAGAGTCCAGACTCGCAATCGAAAAATAATTGCTCCCCTCAAGGACTCCACACCATCTCTTAGGACTCACAACAGTACGCCGCTTCGGTACGTTTAAGTTGATGAAACGGTAATTTGTCTGATACACAGGAGGCAGAGCGCCAGCCAAGTCGGTCCCATACATGTTTGTATGGGGTGCATACGAGTCCGTCGTTATAGTACGTGTCCACACCATACACCCTCCATCCAGGCCACTTATGAATATACCGACGATACTTGGTGATCCCGATACCCACTACTCAGGGACGACTTTTGGTTCTTGATGTCAAAGACGCCAAAACCATTCGCGGATTCAGTGCTAGAAAGAAGCACCATTCTTCTTCTATAGTCAAGATCTCCTAGTGTGGGGTAAGAACCATGGGTAATGTCGGGACATCTAATCGATCGGCAACACAATAATGGGGAATCGGAACGTCTGGTCTTGAAGGAGTTATCCTCCAACCAGATATTTTTGACTGAGATCCAATAGGCCAAGGGAATTAGAGAGCTCCCGGGAAAGCGTCGGCCAAAACGTGGGCACGGCCCAATTAGTATGCGGATGGCAATCTTGCGCGGGTTGAAAAATACGTGGTCCCCTCCACCTCGCAGGTAATGGGATCCCCGAGGCGATGAGCTCGTTTCAGCTGCGGGTGCGCGCGCATCGCAGCGCAGAGGAGATCGCCCCCTTGTCGAGCCCCGGATAATCTCAAAGCTGATTTTGTTTCCTGGACGGCAGCATTACTAGAGACTGTCGAGTACCTGAAATGCAGCAAATATTCGAAAAAATCGGAAAAGCGCTTACCCCGCTGCCACCATGGCGTGATGAATTATCAGTACATCGGTACTTGATTACCAACACGAGCGACGGAGACGGCCTGCGCCGCTGATATCACGACTCGCCTTGATCGTGGTCCTCCGCTACTAGTCCGACGCGTGCCATACAATGGGGGTGTGGGGATCCTGGACTTTTGGGTTGGTGTGGCTGCAAAACACGACATGTCCCTAGCCATTTCGAGCGTTAGTTGCTACACCATGAAGAGCGTTTCATAATTTAACTAGAGTGCGTAATATATCCCTCCCTAAAGGGCAATTAATTCGGTATCACCTTTGCGCCGGGGGGGACAAATGCCCGATATCTGCATTAGCCCCCATTCGCCCAACTCGCGATGAGATTGGCTCCTGTATTTATTAAGTTAATCTAAATTCCGAGTCGGTGGGACGTAAAAATTCAACAGACATACTAGGATGTAACCTCTCCTCCGAGTCCGTGATACTCCTGTTGATGATAAATCTAACTCTTTGCCAATCCTAGCTAACGCCCGCGTTATTCTTTGGCCGCAATAAATACTCTTGAGGTAAATTATGAACTTCTACACGAAACGTAGGTTCACTAAAGTAGCTGAAGGAGGTTGTAGTAGTTAGGTGAGGACTAGGAGAGCACAAGGAGCGCTTGCAATACAATGCCAAACAACGCGCCACCACCAAAGGATCAAAGCGGCATCTCTGATCTGCGTTTGCCGAATTCCGATTTTTTCCGACCTTTCGTTCCGCCGCCACCAACAGATCTTCGAATAAACCACTCAGCCTGGCGCGTAGTGTGAGCTCCTTCATCCAATTTTACCTGTGTCCCTTTTCTTAATTTTCCTTTACTGGTTGTGCAGATCTTGTTAACTCCAAGTGAGAATAACCCCTGCCGCAAAGTGTGGTGGCGAGCTCTTCTTCTACCCCTAGGAGTAGCCCCCCATAACGTTTTCTGTCGTCAGATATCATGTGGGACACATAGTCAACGTGTCTCATTTTCAGCCTCTTGCATATATATTCTTCCGGGACGACTTTGATGGTTCGTAAGCCACCTCTTGAGAATAGGTATTGAAGCCAGGCACGTTTTATTATGTGGTTCATGCTGACACCTGGTTTTGGCGATCACAAAATCATCTAGTACCGGCCTCCTCCCCAAAATGCAAACTTTTGAAGATCAAATTTCCAGGACAACTATGATGTGTTCTTGAAAGTAGTGGGCCGCCTGATATCCTGATTTGTATTGCCGCCCTCGGTACCAGAACGAAACTCCGCGGCTGGCACCCCTTACAAATGGTCGCAGGAGTGACGGCATGCACTATCATAATGACCCACGCCTTTCATAGATGAGATAAGAAAGTTCTTGTAATGCCGACGAAGTTTTAGTGGGAATCCCACCAGTTTTAATAGAACACCACCCTCCTCCAATAGGGTTCTATTAGAGAAGCTGATGCAGCTGTGGTACGTCATGCCCCTACCCAAAATGGTCCTTTTGCGTGCCTTAGCCAGCTGATACTTGAACGGCAGCCTGGCTCTCCAAGCCGGCACAACAAAGGCTTCCCTCACTATTTTGAAGAGGGGCCTAGTTTCCGTTCTCAGTTCCATATAGTGTGTGGGTATGAAGATGTTACAGGCTCCAAAACACCGCTGTTGGTGAGCCATGTTTACCATTTTGTGATCGCGGGTGTTCATCTCCTTGAAGGCTATTGCGGGTTACATGGTTGGCTAATCTATCATTTAACATCAGAATCACGAATCTACCGCAGTGTTATAATGTTAGGTAGTTTACGTGGTGATCAGGACACTTGGTAACTAGGCCCAATACCATGTCTGTCATTTCATCGCATCTTGTCACTCAAAAAAATCTGACTATTGAGTATGGACACATCTATGTTTAGTTTCTTCGAAGCGCTGGCCCACGAAAGGTTAGGGCGAGATCGTTCTTTCTCGTCTTCTTTTGTTCTCAAGATAAGGATAAGGTTTGTTGATCAAGGTCATTGACGACGCGGATACGACACAAGATACACTGTCTTTTGTCACCTCTTTGGCCTAGCGAAGCTCTTCATCTATGGGCGGGTGACAGGAACTCGACTGGCCTCTACACCGGCGACACCTGGTCTATCAAAGAAACCCAATCTCCGATTGCACAAAATTCTTCAAGTCCAGATTCTCGCCCTTGATCTTACTTCCATTGGCTCCTCCTGCGATCGTGTGCCCATTGACTTGGGGAAGCTCATCCAAGGGAAACTGATGGGTCTGTCGTACCCGTGTGTGATTTCGGAAGCGAAACCCCAGATATACTTAGCTTCCTGTGCCCATTTTCGAACTTCTCCATGGGATGGGCTCTAGTCATTTCGGGGTAGTCAGTGATGAATCAAGAAACTTCCTTCATCCACCAGCTACATCTTCTCAGTTCGGCAAGATCACGGCATGGGTACTGTGAGTTAGATCTGTCTACAAGGTTCCTTGAACGCGCCTAGGCTGTTTCTTATACAGAGTCATTTTTTAAAAGGTGTGATACAATCAGCTCACATGTATCGTCATCAGCGTGGGTGCATTTCAATACAGAACGACGTGTCTGAACGTACCTGTGGCGCGTGACTTGGAAAGGTGTGACCGCTCTTACTTTCAGGGCAGGATGTCGTCTGGGTCATTCATGTTCCAGGAGGATAGATGGACAATCTGGTCCAGAGTCAGAAACCAAGGCCCTCGCCCACCCGTGCCTTAAAGAAGTATTTTTCCATGGAAATGATCGCGGCATTGCCGGCTTGCCACATTATGCTTCAGGTTTCCCATAGATGTCCATCGCAGGATATCCTCGAGCCGATCACGGGTCTCATCCCTCTGAGGACAGCCTTCAAGAAAACGCGATCCGGGAGCGTGTGTGCCCACCTTGCAGCAATCAAATGTATTTGTTGCAATACTTCCAGAACACCTATGGTAGGTAAATTCGAGCATGTATTGCTATCGTTATCGTGTGATACGCCAGTGGGGGCTCATCGGGGCGTGCTTCACGGGGATCCGGTATTTTGGTCGCTTAGGTATGTTCGAGTACGAGAGCAGCCCGCCATACCCCCGTCCCCTAATTTAGATTGGATTTAAGGTTTTGGTTAGTCCCATGGAGGCTGGCCACGTACACTCACTTAACGGGCACACGACTTGTAATACAAGGCTGCCGAATAGGGTGACAGTATATTGGTTTCATGTGTTGGCAGCTTTGAAAGCACTGGTGTCCGTTTTATTAGCGAGGTCAAATTTAAACTCGGGAAGAAATTTGATTTATACTATCATTGGTCATGTGTATAAAATTTTTGCTCATATCTTAATTTCTGAGAGAATCTTTGCCCCTTTACCCTCATAATTTCACCCAGTCATAGCCTAACATATAAACTAAAGATGCCTCAACTTGGTTTCTGTGTGTGTTGAGAGAGAGACTACCTACAAATTCTCCAAGGTTAAAGGGCTGAAATACCCTAGAGTTTGAAAATTTTGTAACACCTATGTCACATCTAAACTTGAAGTTCTGATGGTTGGCAACAAATGGCACTGCACCAGAGTTGAACATTAGTTCCTCGAGCACACAGATATGAAGGTAAGATCTCTCTATTGGGCTTGACTATGATGGTAGGTGTTATACAAATGTATCAATTCAATTAGTAGAAGGATAATTAAATAAATAATTAGGTGGATGAACATGGAGTGATGATACATGCCCCAGATGATGGTAATGAAGAGATGGATATGGTTCATAACAATGGGGTAGAGATTGGAGTGGCAGACAAGATGGGCCAGGGAGTGGGTTACCAGGTGAAGGTGGGTGTGGGGGAGTGGGTAGCCTGAATGGGGGAAGAGCAGGCAGAGACAGGTGTGGTGGGTGATTCTCATTTGGTATCACATTGACTCAGTGCCCCCAACTCCCAAATAGCCCTATATAGCAGTCATCCTCCTTTAGTTCTAGGTGAGCAGTAAAATGGTCTTGTATTTGTTGAACTAGAATGGCTTTTGTGCCATCAATTGAGAGATTTAGGGATGAGGCAATATCTTGCAACACAGATTTGTTCTTTGATGAAATTGAACCAGTGAAGACAAAAGAATTTCCTGTTTCATGACAGCAGTTCTGATCTTCTAAGAGCTTTGTGGCCTTGCAAAGGCTTGCTGCCTCTTTTTTTCTCTCCGTCTCATCAGATTCAGCAGTTTGAACTGCATGCTGTTCTTGTGCCTTGCCTCCTGTCAAAAACTTGGCCTGGACATGCACACCCTTTTGTGACTTCTTTGTGGTCTTCAGATTGACCTGGTGCTTATAAAAAGTGAGTTCTTGGCTTGCAAAGATTGCATGGCCTTGACCAGTGTCTTGTTGATATTGTAGGGCCTCAATTTCCCCTCATACATGAATGTTCTTATTACAGTTTCTCCTTTTGGACTATGTTCTTTTGCTTATCCTTCTTCCATTACTCATACTTGTCCCATATGGACTCTTTTTCTCTTGATTACTTGCCCGTTTTCCCATTATTACTCAGCATACCCATGATACAACCAGTAGCACATATCCCTCACCCTTCTTTCCCCCTTTACCCATTTTCCTCACATAGTATATAAGCCTATACCCTAGATAAAGGACTCCTCAGCTTGACCTAGCTGAATATATCTATGTCTCTCTCACTTGATGCAAAACTTGATCCTACTTGCCTCAGAAGGGGGTAGAGCATCTCAGAATTAAACCAGCCAGACTTTGTCTTATTAAAGAGAAGTCTAGTCTATATTGGACCTACCAAAGTCAATGTCTGACTCTGAAACCAAACCTGATCCAAGGAATATGCCTAACATCTGTAACATTCTTGCTGAGAGGTTATTATTATATTTTGTGTAGTTAAGGGGTAGGAGTGTTGTTGATAATAAAGAATGTGGTGAATGGTGATGTGGTGCCGTGATTGAGGAGGCATGTGTGCTGCATGAACATTGAGATCTTGCTCCTGTGGGTGTTGGACCCATTGTTGATATGTGCATGTGATCAGCTCATGCATTCTCAATTGTGCTTCTATCAGTCCACTGACTCTGACTTGTGCCCACTGCTTGTTGAATGTGATGAAAAATTTCATTCTCTTCCAATTCAACTTCATCACTGCTATCATTGTTGCTATCATCAGATGTGCTCTTGCCATCACTACTAGATCCCTGTTCTAATTCAGTAGAAATTATCCAGATTGTTATGTACTGCATTATTGTCTTCTATTTGTTCATCTTCATATCCCAGTTGTAGGCTTGTAGGAAGGGTCATCATCAAAGGGAACATCCTAGTCAGACAGTAACTGGTCCAGGTAGGATTTGGGTGGTTCTAATACAGTTGACAAGCTGATACTTGGT
>MU150565.1:0-10965 GCA_015584075.1 Collybia nuda | reverse complement strand
TACTACCCTGAACTTTCTGAGTATCAGATTTAGGAAGTTGAAGGTTAGGGTTACATGTATATCACGTGTTGTTTGCCCCAAACAACCAAAATTCGACAGCTGGTAGCGACGCGTCGACAACATACACAACATGGAGGTACGTTCAAAAATTTAAGAAATTACACCAATATATAACGTTATCCTTAGGCCTTCGCTCCAGCAAACTCGTCGACTGCTGCAGCAGTTACATTCATCACATTTGTGCAAGATTTGAAGAAGAAAACCAAGACCTGGGGACCACTAATTGACCTCTGTGCCAACGGCGAGAAGACTCTAGAACGATTTAGATACCAGTTCCCAGATGACTGGCTGTACAGCGACCAGCTTCGAGGAGAATGGAGTGCGTATAACGAGATTTTGAAGAGGAAGAATGATTCGATTCAAGAACAACTTGGTAAGGACATCATTTTATCATTATCCTTGGCTAATATATCACATATCTATTGTTCAGCGGGACTTCAACTCAAGATTGTTGCTGAAGACAAGATCGTGGAGAATAAGATAGCTGATATCCTGCAAGAGTGGGAACAAACTAGGCCGGTGCAGGGAAGCCTACGCGCCGACACGGCCATGAACACCATTAGCGTGTTCGAAGGCAAACTGAACCGTGTCCAGGAAGAGTATGATCTCGTGTGTCGGGCCAAGGAAGCCCTCGACTTGGAACTCAACCGGCACACACGTCTGGAACCCGTTTTTGAGGAATTGCGTGACCTTAAGGCCGTATGGACGGCGTTATCTGGGATTTGGAGTCAAATTTTCGAGCTGAGGGAATTGTCGTGGGCCACTGTCCTGCCTAGAAAGCTGAGGCAGCAGATTGATGGGCTCTTGAGCTCTACCAAAGATATGCCCACGAGAATGAGGCAGTATGCTGCGTTTGAATACGTACAGGACGTGTTAAAGGGGCTTCTCAAATCAAACACAATCGTTTCCGAACTCAAGTCAGAGGCCCTGAAGGATAGGCATTGGAAACAGCTGTTCAAGGTGTTAAGACTGTCATCACAAATCACGTTGCCCATGTACGCGAACTCCTCTATTATTGTCATCGTTTTATTTACACTCCTAAAGGATGTCGCTTGGACACGTGTACGACATGGATTTGAAGAAGAACGAGACTCTGATCAAGGAGGTTATTATTCAGGCACAAGGCGAGGTATGATTGTTATTCGGAATACTGTGTCCATTTATTCAGTTTTATTCAGATGGCACTCGAAGAATATATCAAACAAGTGAAGGAAACATGGACTAATTATACCCTTGACCTGGTTAATTATCAGAATAAGTGTCGTCTGATCAGGTATGGGTTTATCCGGGATCTATATTGGCGTATCAATGACAAAACCCATAGGGGATGGGACGAACTATTTAACAAATGCAGTGAAAATTTGAACTCTTTGACTGCGATGAAACTCTCACCATATTATAAAGGTATGCAAGTTGTCCAGAATTGATCAGCATATGCTAACTCGTTGCTTTTATCCAGTTTTCGAGGAAGAGGTAGGTGTGGCTGCTTGTAAGAAGATTGCTGTCTGAACAGGTCTCTAGGCTGGTTCATGGGAAGAGAAACTCAATAGAATCCATGTTCTTTTCGGTGGGTCATGTTTAACGTAGCTTCCTTTTATCATGCTAACATCGTTTCAGATGTTTGGATCGATGTCCAACGTCAATGGGTTTATTTGGAAGGCATATTTTCTGGAAGTGCAGACATCAAACACCTACTTCCTGTTGAAAGCAATCGTTTCCAAGGAATCAATACCGAATTTTTGACTGTCATGAAAAGGGTTTACAAATCACCTTTTGTTCTGGACGTTATGAACATTCAATCAATCCAAAAGAGTTTGGAACGGTTAGCGGAGATGTTAAACAAAATTCAGAAGGCCCTCGGTGAATACTTGGAGCGTGAAAGGTCTTCTTTCCCTCGTTTCTACTTTGTTGGAGACGAAGATCTGTTAGAGATCATTGGAAACAGCAAAGACATCCTCCGCATTATGAAGCATCTCAAGAAGATGTTTGCAGGAATATCGACTGTGATCTTAGACGACGACCTCACCGAGATTCAGGGGATGGCGTCAAGGGAAGGAGAAGAAGTTCGATTCTCGGAACCTATCTTGCTCAAAGAGTATCCCAAAATCAACGACTGGCTGGCCAAAATCGAATCGATGATGCGAATCTCCCTCGCGGATTTGCTATCTGACGCAGTGACTGGGCTACAGGCGTTCTATGGAGTTGGTTCACAGTTAACTATCGATGATCTTATGCCCTGGATGGAGAAGTATCCTGCACAACTTGTCACTCTCGCAGTCCAAGTCGCGTGGACAGCCTCAGTGGAGGCTTCCCTTGAGGCTGGAAAAGCACCTGAAGGAGCGCTGGAAACAGTACACCAAGCACTAGATCTCCTTGCTGATATCGTACTGCAAGAACTTAGCCCAGTTACTCGTCGTAAATGCGAGCACCTGATCACCGAACTTGTCCACCAACGTGATGTTATTAGGTCCCTCATTCAACAGCGCGTCAATGATACGAAAGGTTTTACATGGCTGTACCAGATGCGATTTTATCTCGATCGCTCAACCGAAGACCCGCTGGAAAGGCTTTCTATCAAGGTCGCAGACGCATCATTCCCTTACGGATGGGAATATCTTGGCGTACCTGATCGACTCGTACAAACACCACTTACGGACAGGGTCTATCTCACATTAACACAAGCGCTGGATAATCAATTGGGAGGCGCTCCTTTCGGCCCTGCCGGCACAGGTATGTATTCTGCGTTATTTTCAAACATGCGAGTATATTTATGATGTATTAGGCAAGACCGAATCTGTGAAAGCACTTGGAGTGCAGCTTGGACGATTTGTCCTTGTTTTCTGCTGTGATGAAACTTTCGACTTTCAAGCTATGGGCCGAATCTTTGTCGGTTTATGTCAAGTTGGGGCCTGGGGATGTTTCGATGAGTTCAATCGGCTCGAAGAACGAATTCTTAGTGCAGTGTCTCAGCAAGTTCAGAGTATTCAACAGGGTTTAGCTTCGCTAGTAAAAAATCCTAACACCGAAATTGAGCTGGTTGGAAAGAGTTTGAAGATCAACAAAAATATCGGTATTTTTTCTAGTTAAGTCTTGGTTAATGTTGTTCTCATCCAATTCAGGTATCTTTATCACTACAAATCCCAACTATGCTGGTCGCTCCCAGTTGCCCCCAAATCTGACAAAACTGTTCCGACCGTGAGTTTTCGCGACGCATTATCAAAGTCACAGAATAACGGTTATGATCGGTCTATCGTTAGAATGGCGATGACGCGTCCCGATCGTGAACTAATCGCTCAAGTTATGTTGTTTTCTCAAGGGTTTCGCACGGCGGAGTCCCTGGCTTCCAAGATAGTTCCGTTTTTCAACCTATGTGACGAACAGCTTTCCGATCAGCCACATTACGATTTTGGTCTCCGGGCCCTCAAGGCTGTCCTAGCAAGCGCTGGTATCCTTAAACGTGAGCGCCTGCAAAGTGCTAATGCGGCCGTTGAGGAAGAAACCGATGGTGTTATTGGTCTATCGGACAACATATCTGAGCAAATCATCCTCATCCAGAGTGTCACAGAAACCATTGTCCCAAAACTGGTTGCCGACGACGTACCTCTACTTACAAGGTATGCGGATAATATTTTCGAACCTGCTTATTGATTTGACGAAACCCGCGCAGCCTCCTCGCTGACGTATTCCCCGGTGTTGATTATATGCCGGTGGATTTGGAAGCCTTAAGAGAGCAAATTCTGAAGGTTTGCGCAGAGCGACGGTTGGTTGATGGTGAACGCTGGGTCTCCAAAATCCTTCAACTTTATCAGATCCAGAAGATCCAGCACGGTTTGATGATGGTCGGTCCTTCAGGAAGCGGTAAAACAAACGCTTGGCAGGTTCTCCTTGCTGCCCTTGAACGTTTAGATGGCGTCGAGGGCGTATCGTATGTGATCGACCCTAAAGCCATGCACAAAGATGCATTGTATGGCACTTTAGACCAAACAACTCGAGAATGGAACGATGGCCTCTTCACTCATGTTCTCCGGAAAATCGTCGATGACGTCCGTGGGGAGAGTGGCAAGAGGCACTGGATTATATTCGATGGGGATGTAGATCCTGAATGGGTAGAAAATTTGAATAGGTTTGTGATTTTTCCCCTTATACTTAGCAGCACAGACTGAAGTACACAATATAGTGTTCTTGACGATAACAAGTTACTGACCCTCCCCAATGGAGAACGTCTCAATCTCCCGCCGAACGTCCGAATCATGTTCGAAGTGGAGCACCTCAAATACGCCACTCTAGCTACAGTGAGCCGCTGCGGTATGATTTGGTTCAGTGAAGATGTTGTCGACCCATCTATGGTTTATCGGAACTACCTTTCTACATTATCTTTGGTTCCTCTGGACGCTGACGATGAAGATACTGGGGATGTTTTAGGTCGCCGTGTTGATCCATCTGCAGGGGACACATCAGCATCAACCAATCTGGCCACTCAAAAACAAGTCGGATCTATTCTTGAACGATATTTTGCGGATGACGATCTTGTCAGTTCTGCCCTGACATTTGCCGAGTCCATTGAACATATCATGGACTTCACCGTTACACGTGCTCTCAACACACTCTTTTCACTCCTGAATAAAACTGTTCGTAACATCATTGAGTACAACTTCCAACACTCCGACTTTCCTCTATCTCCCGAGCGTGTTGAGCAATACGTGACAAAAAGGCTTTTGGTCAGCATAATTTGGGCTTTTTCGGGCGATGCCAAATTGGATTTGCGCGCTGAGATGGGAGATTTTCTGCGCAAACAAACTGGTATTGATTTACCACCATTGGCACCCGGTAGTTCCCTCATCGATTATGATGTTCAAATCTCCAATGGAGAATGGTCAGCTTGGCAATCCAAAGTCCCTGTCATCGAAATCGAAGCCCATGCTGTTACTGCAGCTGATGTTGTTGTACCGACAATGGATACTGTTCGGCATGAGGAGGTCTTGTACTCTTGGCTATCTGAACACAAACCGCTCATGCTTTGTGGGCCCCCAGGTTCTGGAAAAACCATGACACTTTTTAGTGCACTTCGAAAACTCCCAGACATGGAGGTTGTCGGTCTTAATTTTTCTAGTGCCACAACCCCTGAATTGATACTGAAGACATTTGAACAATACTGTGAATACCGAAAAACTCCAAACGGTGTCATCCTGGCTCCTGTCCAAATTGGCCGCTGGCTGGTTGTGTTTTGCGATGAAATCAATTTACCAGCAGCTGATAAATATGGTACTCAACGCGTAATTTCATTCCTCCGACAGCTTGTTGAGTGTGGTGGTTACTGGAGGGCGAGTGATATGGCATGGGTCAAGCTCGAGCGAATCCAATTTGTAGGCGCTTGCAATCCTCCAACTGACCCAGGACGTGTACCCTTAAGCCATCGCTTCCTGCGCCATGCCCCTCTTGTCATGGTCGACTACCCTGGTGAGGTATCCCTTAAACAAATTTATGGGACCTACAATCGAGCAGTCCTTAAAGTCGTCCCCAACCTTCGGACGTATGCTGGACCACTCACAGATGCTATGGTTGCGTTTTACCTGGCGTCTCAGAAACGCTTCACCACTGACGTGCAAGCCCACTATGTCTACAGCCCTCGTGAGCTCACACGGTGGGTTCGCGGCATATACGAAGCTATTCGCCCTCTCGAAATATTGTCCGTTGAGGGTCTCGTTCGTGTATGGGCACATGAGGCGTTGCGCCTTTTCCAAGACCGCCTGGTCACCGAGGAGGAGAAGTTATGGACCGACGAGAACATTGACACCTCAGCCATGGAACATTTCCCAACCATAAACCGTGATGAAGCTCTCAACCGCCCCATCCTCTTCTCTAATTGGACTTCGAAGGATTATATTCCAGTAGACAGAGAAACCCTTCGCGAATATACCAAAGCGCGCCTCCGAGTTTTCTACGAGGAGGAGTTGGATGTCCCCCTTGTCCTTTTCAATGATGTACTTGATCATGTTTTGAGGATCGATCGTGTCTTCCGCCAAATTCAAGGACATCTATTGCTTATTGGTGTCAGTGGTAGCGGCAAGGTAAGCATTTATTGAGCGAGAGCTATCCCTTTCATGCTGAAATATTATGTAGACAACACTATCTAGGTTTGTTGCTTGGATGAACGGCTTGAGTATTTTCCAGATCAAAGTTTCAAATAAGTATACTGGGGAAGATTTCGACGATGATTTAAGAACAGTACTTCGACGAGCTGGTTGCAAAGGAGAAAAAATTTGTTTCATCATGGATGAATCTAACGTTCTAGATTCTGGATTCCTAGAACGCATGAACACTCTACTTGCCAATGCTGAAGTTCCAGGGCTGTTCGAAGGCGACGAACATGCAGCTCTGATGACTGCCTGCAAGGAAGGGTCCCAACGCGACGGCCTCATGCTCGATTCTCCGGAAGAATTATATCGTTGGTTCACCCAACAGGTTGCGAAGAACCTCCATGTCGTATTCACTATGAATCCACCCGAGAACGGCCTGGCTTCTCGAGCAGCCACCTCTCCAGCTCTATTCAATCGCTGCGTTTTAGATTGGTTTGGTGATTGGTCAGACCAAGCTTTCTATCAGGTTGGCATGGAGTTTACCCATACACTCGATTTGGATCTTCCATCCTACAATCCACCAGCTCACTTCCCCATCGCGTATCGGGGCTTGTCCTTGCCTCCTTTACATAGGACGGCTGTTGTCAATGCCTTGGTACATGTTCATTCATCTTTACATCAAATCAATCAGCGTCTTAGCCGGCGCCAAGGCCGATATAATTATGTAACACCTAGACATTATCTGGATTTGTAAGTATAACTCCCCCTTTAAACTTTCATTTTCAGCTGACTAGTCTTGCAGCATCAATCATTATGTACGGCTATATACAGAGAAACGCGATGAACTGGAAGAACAACAGCGGCATCTTCATGTTGGGCTCGACAAGTTGAAGGATACTGTAACACAAGTAGAAGAACTTAGAAAGAGCCTTGCCATAAAACGCTCGCAGCTCCAGGCTAAAGATGCAGAAGCAAACGAAAAACTCAAGCGTATGGTAGCCGATCAACAAGAAGCCGAACAAAAGAAAGCAGCTTCTATTGAAATACAGGCTGCCCTCGTAGAACAAGATCATCACATTGAACAACGCCGAGCGATTGTCATGGCTGACCTCGCCGATGCCGAACCTGCTGTCCTGGACGCTCAAGCAGCCGTTCAAAACATTAAAAGGCAACATCTCCAAGAAGTTCGCGTTATGGCGAACCCCCCAGAAGCTGTTAAAATAGCAATGGAGTCCGTCTGTACGATTTTGGGCCACAAGATTGACAGCTGGCGCACCATTCAGGGCATCATTCGTCGTGATGATTTCATCCAGCGAATCGTTGGTTTTGATACGAACACGCAGATGACAAAGCAACTTCGCGACACAATGAAGAGGGATTACCTTAGTCGACCGTCTTTTAACTTTGAAACGGTTCAGCGCGCCAGCAAAGCATGTGGACCCCTTGTCAAATGGGCTCTAGCACAAGTTCGTTTTTCCGAAATTCTGGACAAAGTTGAACCATTGCGCAACGATTTGAGCTCGCTGGAAGACCAAGCCAAAACAACTAAAAAGCAGGCAGAGGCAATCATCCACATGATCGCAGAGCTGGAAGCGAAGATTGCAAGATATAAGGATGAATATGCCCTCCTCATCAGTGAGACTCAAGCGATCAAGTCCGAAATGGAGCGTGTTCAGAGCAAAGTCGATCGCAGTATGAAGCTCCTAGAGAGCTTATCTTCCGAACGAGGTCGGTGGGAATCTGGGAGTCGTACATTCGACGCAGAGATGAGTACCATCGTCGGTGACGTTCTCCTTTCTGCGGCATTCTTAGCCTACGGAGGCTTCTTTGATCAACACTACCGTGAAGTCATGTGGCAAGAATGGTCAAACCATTTGTCGGAAGCAAATATCAAGTACAAACCGGAACTCTCGTTTACTGAGTACCTTTCCACTGCTGATGACCGCCTAAGTTGGCAGTCGAAATCTCTTCCCTCCGATAACCTGACTACCGAAAATGCGATTATGCTCAAGCGGTTCAATCGATACCCTCTAATCATTGACCCCACTGGCCAAGCCACTACATTCCTGATGAATGAATACAAGGAGAGAAAAATCACCGTCACAAGCTTCCTGGATGAAGCTTTCCTGAAAGTACTGGAAAGCGCTCTTCGATTCGGCAATCCTTTATTAATTCAGGATGTTGAACATCTGGACCCAATCCTTAATGCTGTTCTAAACAAAGAAATCCGGCGTACTGGAGGCCGTGTTCTCATTCGCCTCGGTAGCCAAGACATTGACTTTTCACCATCCTTCACAATGTTCCTTTCTACCAGGGATCCATCCGTAGAGTTCTCGCCTGACATCTGTAGCCGAGTTACGTTCGTTAACTTCACGATGACCCGCAGCAGCTTGCAAAGCCAATCCCTGGACCAGGTTTTGAAAGTCGAACGACCCGATACGGAGAGGAAGAGGACTGATCTCATGAAAGTCCAAGGTGAATTTAGGCTTCGACTTCGAACTTTGGAGAAGCTGCTACTTCAAGCCCTGAACGAGTCCACCGGGAATATCCTCGATGACGACAAGGTTATCGACACACTCGAAACTCTCAAACGTGAAGCTGCAGAAATTACTCGGAAGGTTGAAGAAACAGATGTTGTCATGAGAGAGGTTGAGCAAGTCACAGCCGAATATCTACCTCTGGCCCAAGCATGCAGTTCGGTATTCTTCGTGCTGGAACAACTTAATCTGGTAAACCATTTCTACCAGTTTTCGCTCCGCTTCTTCCTGGATATCTTCGACTACATCCTCCATCACAATCCAAACCTGAAAGGGGTATCCGATTACGGCCATCGCAGAGATATCCTTCTCAACGACCTATTCCTGGTGGTTTACAAACGAACATCCCGGGCCTTGTTATATCGCGATAATATCATGCTTGCTGTCCTTCTGTCCCAAGTAAAACTCAGAGGCATTGAGGAGATAAGCGACGAGCTCGAGTTCCTCCTCGAAAGTGGCGAGGGTATCGCGGCCTCTGCCAGTACCGCTTCACCAAGCCCGGATATTTCATTCTTATCCCCAGATCAGATACTCCGTCTCGAGAGCTTCGCAAAACAGTCTCTCTTCAAGCCTGTTTACACACATATCTTGGAACATGAAAATGATTGGGTACCTTTCATCGAATCCAGTGCACCAGAAGAATGCGTGCCTACACCATGGGAAGCCAGTACTCGTGTGTTACATTCATTTATAAAAAATACAATAAACTAATCTATCTCCTTAGCTGCTGTCGAGGCTATCCGTGCCTTGCTGATTATCAAATGCCTTAGGCCAGACCGCCTTTTACAATCTACCGCACTATTTGTTCGGGTAGTTTTCCAGACAGACTTATCCGCAGAATCAAGCTTTGACCTGGGTTCCATGGTTGCCGATGAAGTTCCCGCGTCAACTCCCGTCGCTCTTGTATCAGTCCCTGGATATGACGCTAGTTATCGCGTAGAAAACCTTATCAAGAACACCGGCGCACGGTCTACATCAGTGGCCATGGGCTCTCAAGAAGGATTTACTCTGGCAGACCAAGCTATTGCGGCGGCATCACGCCAAGGTACCTGGGTTTTACTTAAAAATGTTCACCTTGCTCCATCATGGCTTGGTCAACTTGAAAAGAAACTGCAAACGCTCAATCCCCACCGAAACTTCAGACTTTTCCTCACCATGGAATCCAATCCTTCAATTCCTGTCAACATTCTCCGCCAGTCTCGCCTCATCATGAATGAGCCTCCCCCTGGTATCAAAGCCAACTTACTTGATTCATTGCGCAGCATTCCCGCTCCTCGCCTGTCCCAGGGCCCAACTGAAAAAATCCGCCTCTACTTCCTCCTTGCCTGGTTCCACGCTGTTGTCCAAGAGCGACTTCGCTATGCCCCCCTTGGTTGGAGCAAGACCTACGACTTCAACGATTCAGACATGGCCTCTGCGTTCAGCACTATTGATGCTTGGTTGAATACAGTATCGAAGGGCAGGACAAATATTGATCCCGTTACTATCCCGTGGGATGCCCTCAGAACCCTCGTTAAACAGTCTGTATATGGAGGAAGAATTGACAGTGACTTTGATCAGAGAATCCTGGATTCATTTGTTGATGGTTTGTTCACACCTTTGGCATACAACGTCGATTTTGATCTCGTGTCGAGCAACACGGGTAACCGTGTTCTCGAAGCACCTGATGGCACAAAGATGGAGCATTTCTTGTCTTGGGTCCAAGCTCTACCAGATCGTGAACCTCCTTCATGGCTCAGTTTGCCCCCAACAGCAGAGCGTGTCATAGCCGTTGCTCAAGGTATAATTTTTTCTGGCCTATCAGTTGGTATATTATCTGATCAATACGCTAGGGAATGCTCTTCTGGGACAACTTCGTAAGATGAGAATGCTTTCGGATGAAGAAGAAGAGGTTACGCCCACAGCGGCTTCAAAATCTCAAACTAGCCAACAACCCGCCTGGATGCGAACGCTCTTAGAACGATGTCGCGAATGGTTGAATCAGTTGCCAGGGGTACGATCTCTTTGAATGATTCTCTGAAATTTTGGTCCTGATTTTTTCATGCAGAAATTCAGTACGTTGGCGAAACAATCTGGAGACGGCGACCCATTGTATCGCTTGTTCTCCCGTGAAGGCGCTATTGGCCGACGACTTTTGGAAAATGTGCGAAAAGATCTTGCAGATGTTGTTAAAGTCTGCCAAGGAGAACTTAAACAAACGAACCACCTGCGCACCTTGATGAGCTGCCTGACGAAAGGTTCGTTGTGAATCGTATGAAGTAATCATTCTTTTAACCTATTTTATCTAAAAT
>MU150563.1:0-11207 GCA_015584075.1 Collybia nuda | reverse complement strand
CAAAAAGCATTAACAGAATATCTGGAAAATGTACAAGTGGGTGAATTTTTAACTGGTACAATGTCTGATGTGAGAAAAAAAATACCTGTGCCTGTCAGAGTACACAAGGGTTTCCATGATATAATACCTGAAGAGGTCCATAGTCAAGAAGATAGAAATAATTATAAAGACCCAACACAAGTCCTTCCTATACCACCACCTGCATGTTGTGTGAATAAAGAGGAATGTACATCTAAGAATGACTGTATAGATTGGCAACTTAGATATAAAGATACAGTAGATGATTTAATTATTCGTTCCAATATCCATTCTTGCTGGTCATCAACTAAAAAAAGTAGTCCTATAAAAAACTCTAAAAATACCAAAAGAAAGAGATTTCAAGAGACCAGTGGTTGTCAGAATAGTGAAGGAGTTTGTACAGCTAGGTTTCCCAGAATGGTGGTTCCCATAACTACTGTAAATCAAGAAGATGGATCTCTACAAGTCAAGAAACTTGAACCAATGATCAATAATGTCAGTCCTGTTGTGACCTACTTAATGAGATGTAATACTGATGTAACTAGCCTTTTATCTGGAACTGCAATCAAAGCAATTGTAGCTTATGTTTCTGACTATGTTTCCAAACAGAGTTTAAAAACATATCAGATATTTGCTACTATACGAGATATCCTAGACCAACAAACAATACAGCTAGGCTCTGTGCAGAATGGAGCAGGAAGGCAGATCATTACTAAGATTGTGAATGCTCTAACTTCACAGATGGAAATAGGAAGCCCAATGGCTTCACTTTATTTACTAGGAAATCCAGACCATTATACAAGTCACACATTTAAGATCTTTTGGTGGAAAAGTTATGTTTCAAAAGTAAAGGAGTATTGGGAAGATAGTGAAATGGATGATGATAATATGATGGATGATGTAATATTAAGTAGATATAAGGAAGATTATATTGGAACATCAACTGTAGATGACTATGTTCTCAGACCTCATGAATTAGAACATATTAGCCTTTATCAATGGATTAAATGTTGCTCCAAAGTTAAGTTTTCACAGACACAACTAAACCAGGGCTCTGTACAAGCATTACATTTTATGAATGAACATCCCCAGTATGGAAGTCATGGTGTGTTAATTAATACCAAAGATATCACAAAAGTTACTCCAAATTTTGTTGGAGGGGCCTTGCCCAGGAAAGACCAGGGTGATAGGGAATTTTATTGTTGTTCCATGTTGACTTTTTTTAAGCCATGGCGCTCAGGTAAATGCTTGAAGAAACTACAGGAAACTTGGGATGATGCATTTGTTGCTCACAGGTTTAATGAGAATGATAAAACATTGATGAACAATTTTAACTTAAAATATGAATGCAATGATGCTAGGGATGACTATTATACTTTGATTAAGCAGCAAACAGCTGCTGCTAGGAATAATAGAGAGGATTATAAAACTGAGATACTTGGTACTGAGAATGATATGTTGAATGATATGGATACTTTTTATCATGGTATGGATGAAATTATCACAGAAGATGTTGATATTCTTGGTGAAATAACTATGAAGACCTTAAAAAAAATGGATGAGGCTGGAAGTGTTATGCAGCAAGCTGGTTGGTTAGAGCATTGTACAGATGCAATGCCTGATCTCAACTTGAAATGTTTTATCCCTGAGAGTTATCTAACTCCAACTCAATGGAAAAACACTGTTCTGGAAGAGAAGAGTCTGCTACTTAAACAAAAATTTAAATATGTCCCAGATAGTCCTAAACAATCCTGCACAAAGAAATTCTCAGACTTCAAAAATAACAATGTAAATAAAGTTGAAATATTAGGTCCGGAGTTTTGGAGACAAACTTGGAAGGCTGAGCAAGCCAAAGTTCAAGAGATAATAGACAAAGTTGCTATTCATTGGGAGTTAAATGAGGATCAGGAGCGCGCATATAGAATTATTGCAAACCATGCAAGCTCAGAGCAGGAAAATTCATTAAAAATGTATATTGGAGGCATGGGAGGGACTGGAAAGTCAAGAGTTATCAAAGCATTAGTAGATATGTTTGAGAGACGGAAAGAATCACATAGGTTTCTAATATTAGCTCCAACTGGTACTGCTGCTGCTTTGCTTGGAGGTTCAACCTATCATTCAGTATTAGGATTAAGGGGTTCTGAAAATAAAAATGTAAGTAAATCGATTAGACAAGTGCAAGAGAAACTTAGAGGTGTGAGCTACATTTTTATTGATGAAGTATCTATGTTATCATGTCAGGATTTATATAAAATAAGTGCAAGAATTGCCCATGCCAGAAATATTCAAGATAAATCATTTGGAGGGATGAGCATGATATTTGCAGGTGACTTTGCACAATTACCACCTGTTGGAGGTGAGAAATTGTATGGCAATGTTACTCCCAAATTAACTGCTAGAATGTCGTTAGTTGCTCAAGAGAATGCAATTGGAAAGATCATTTGGAATCAAATTACTACTGTAGTTGTTTTGAAACAAAATATGAGAATATTGAGTCATAATAATATCATGCATATTGAGGATAATAAATTAAGAATAGCTCTTTCAAATATGAGATATGGAGCTTGCACCAAAAGTGACATTGATTTCCTTCGTTCACGTGTTGTAGGAAAAACTGAAGGAAGACCTAAATTTACTAATCCTAAATTAAGAAATGTGTCAGTTATTACCGCATGGAATGCTCAAAAGGATCGGATTAATGACCTTGGTTCTGCAAGGTTTGCAACAGATACAGGCCAACAGTTGTATTATTTTTATTCTATTGATAAACTTTCTTCAGATTCTGAAGACAGATCAAAGCGTAAATGGGGTAATTCCAGAAAAAAAGTACTTCCATGTCAATCAAATTTAGATATCAAAATTAAGGAAGCTTTGTGGGATGCAAATCCTGCAAGCAGTGAACATTTTGCAGGAAAACTTGGGATCTGTGTAGGTCTTCCTGTAATGATCAAGAATAATATTGCAACAGAATTATGTATAACAAAAGGCCAAGAAGGGACTGTATTTGGTTGGCACAGTTCTCAGGGTCCTGATGGAAAGGAAGTCCTTGATACATTATTTGTGAAACTTGTAGATCCCCCCAGAGATATCAGAATTAAAGGACTACCATTGAATGTAGTCCCATTATCTAGAAATCGGGATATTATTACATGTACCCTTCCAAATGATATGATAATATCTGTCTCAAGAGAACAAGTTCAAGTTTTACCAAATTTTGCCATGACTGATTACTCATCACAAGGTAAAACAAGAAAATGGAATGTAGTGGATTTGAGTAATTGCAGAGACCACTTTTCTTATTATACATGTTTATCAAGAAGCTCTACTGCTGAAGGAACAGTGATTATACAAGGAATAGATGAATCAAAAATAACTAATGGAATAAGTGGATGGCTGAGACAAGAATTTAGACATCAAGAACTTCTGAATGAAATCACATCTCTGAGGTATGATGGAACATTACCAGAATATATAAAAGGTGACTTTAGGAACTCACTGATTAGATCTTACTTGGAATGGAAAGGAAATAGTTACAAACCAATTGATATTCACCCATCATTGTTCCAACACCCAAATGATCCACCCCTTATGCCAGATAATATAAAAATGCCAGATCCCATGTCAATGGATGGTGGAAACAAGAAGAGGAAATTAAATGATATAGACTTCAAATCTGAGCCTAAACTCAAGCCATCAAAAAGGAAGAAAATACAGGCAAACATTACTCAGAGTCTGAATAAAATTCCTATTGGTTTTATCTGGAATAATATTGATTATAGTTGTCCATATGATGCTCTATTTACCATATTATGGAACCTATGGTTTGAACATCCTGTATTGTGGACAACAGAATTCTTAAAAATGAGTGGTTACTTAGCAAAACTTGTAAATGGATTCATACAATACCAAAATGGGGTAATATCACTGGAACAAAGTAGAGATGATGTTAGAATATCACTCCATCAAAGTAATCCTCGAAATTTCCCATTTGGTCCTAATTCAGGTTCATTGGATGCACTATCAGAAAAAATCATGGATACAAATCATTATGCAACAGGGCAGCGCTCCTGCAGCAAATGTGGATATACAAAATTGGGACATACAGGTACTTTTTATGCTGCAATGTCTTTAACAGTACCACTAGCATGGAATGATAATCCTACTGAAATGTACCCTATTTCTAGCTGGTTTGATAAAGCATTCTACTATGAAACAAGAGACAAATGTCCTACCTGTTCTGATACAAGATTATGGGAAACTTCTATAGTACACAGTGTGCCTAGTTTATTATATTTGACAATTGATGACTCAAGGTTACTGTTACAGTTTCTCTCTTCGGACTATACCTTTTTCTTATCTTCTCATCTTTCCTTATCATTGTATCTCGCATAGTCCAATCTTCGGACTATCTCTTCTTCCCATATTTCCTTATCCCTCATTTCATTCTCATTCACTCTATTATTACACCTATATTTCACATCGTTACTCAGCGCCATATTTATACCTACCAATAGTGCTTATCCCTCCTCGAAGTATTACTCATCATGCTTCTTCGAGCCTTGTATATATACCTCACAATGTAGTAGATAGTCCTCAGCTTGACCTAGCTGAATATACCTTATTCTCTACAACTCGACGCTCAGCTCGATCCTACTCGCCTTAGAAGGGGGTAGTGCATCCCAGATCCAGAAGACAGACTCGTCCTTTATATCAGGAAGTCTATAGACGTCAGACTTATCGTCGATGGTCTCATCGAATCGATTGACTAGATCCTGATCTAGAGGATAAGACCTAACAGCCGTAACAGTTACAATTTGATCACAAATTAAGCTTTAATGTTGAAAGTGTAGAGGTGACCATGAGTTTACATGGTATTATCTATGGAGGTAGTGAACATTTCACATCCAGATGGATTTCTTCATCAGGTGATGTCTGGTATCATGATGGGATTCAGACAAAAAGAAAAATGATCTCTGAAGGTAAAATAGAAAATACAGAACTAAATATATGTGGTATTGATGGGAGGATGGCTGTTGCTGTTATCTATGCCAAGGGTTAGAAGACTCGTATTGCCATGCGCCAGCAATGGCCCACAAACCAAGTATCTACAAACAAATAGAACGGAATTTGGGGGTGTGATGGAATGGTGATTGAGTAAGTCGCAATACGTTTCCACGTGGCATGATACGGAATTAATGATAACGTCAGACGTTGCGTGTCTTGATACGTGATTCGCACTCGTGAAACATTCTCGTGGTGTGGCCCGAAGTACCACCGCAAGCGGTAATTCGCGACTCAATACGGGATTTGCAGTGTTGCCCAATTACCGACGGACCAGACTGGAGCGTGGTGAAATACGGAAAACACCCTAGGCCGTGTCCGAATATCGTGCCCTGACCTTGCAAAATCTCCCGGAATCATAGTGAGTCACGATATATGAAATCCCAAAATTACCACAGGTCCTGTCCCAATATCGTGCCCTGACACGCACCTCTCAAAATCTCCCGGAATCGTAGTGAGTCACAATATTTATCATAGGTACCATTTCCTGTATTTTAATACTTGATTTGCATTATTCTGGAATATTGTGGCATGGCCCGTGATACTACATCGTATTCTACCGCGCAAGCCCAAGACTTGTGGTACGTCACGCAACTTAGATCATGGACTTCCGTATCCGGATGCAATATTCGTAGTTTTGTAGAATATCGTGGGCAAATACGATGGCCATCTGGTTCTTCGTGGCATAATACACAAGTCAAACTGTTACAGAGGACTGTGAGATGCCACACAATCTCGTGGCTACATGAACTTGTGTATCCTGACCCGGGATTTTCAGCTTTGGTTGAAGATATGGGGAGTGCGAATTTTTTGTAGGCTACTCCTGTGTACTATAATATCACTCAGAACCCATTCATCAGTAAAATGACGATGTCCTTGCTTATCCGTGGTCATCAGATATTATTCCACAAGATGGCATTATGACTCGGACTAGGAGGTTGGTAGCATATCCCTAATTCTCATACGGTTCCAAATTCCTATGAAGGTCTTTGTATATACGATCGCCCTTTCTTGTGACATATAACTTACTGACTTTCGTATTCTTGACAAACCACCATTCCCTGACTTGGCCACACTTGTGTTAAGTTCCGAGATGTGGGGATCAACCACTCCATAGGTACCGAGAGCGCATGCACGACTACAAGACTTGTGACCTGCTCAATGGAAGCAGTCCGTTCCAAATATTGTTTTGGAGAAGAATGATGGTTCCCGCGTCATGCAATAAGGACCAAGTGCACAAGCAAAGTCGTATACAACAACTTCCGAGGCTTTCGGCCAATGAGTCCAGAGCGCTGAAAACACATCGTTACGTCCCTTGCCACGCGGGATACAGTGAAAACCATAGGATACACCGTGGGTGTACCAAATGGCCATTATACCTCCGGTGAGTGCTCGTTTTCCATATTTGCTGTAATATTTTTCGAGCATTTTGCTCCGCGGTTTGCAGATGGCTCAGCTTGAAGATCATGTGCAAGGGAGGGATATTTTGGTCTCGAACGAATTTGTGGGAGGCTATAGTAACACCCAGTCTATAGATTTAAGATAATATTTCTCAATAAAATATAACAAACCATACCTTTTTCCAGTCCAGCTCTTCAAGGCAGCTGGGACCTTCACTCTTGTGCTTTGTCAGTTGTTTCAAGACAGAACTGCCTCTGTCGTGAAGCCATGCACACATGCCGAGAACCTCTGATGGATAATGACCATCATGAAAAAGGAGAACATTTAGTAGAGATGGTATAAGAGTAAGGCATGACGCATTTGATTTTGAAGGCTCCCGAATGAAATTTCCAAGAAGATCCAAAGCGGCTTCATTGGCCATTTGAAGTACGGATTCTTTGGCAGCCAACTAAAAATAGAGATAGATTATAAGCACAATTTGGAGTGAGGTGATGTGGAGATTTACCTGAAGGAAAAACGCCTTGTATTGATTAGGAGCTACTTCCCCTCTTGCCGCCGCTTTGAACGAAAACCAGTATCAAAAAATACTACCGATGCTAGGGTTCAATTCATCTAGCATGTCACAGGCATCTCCTATCTCTAACAGTCGCGCATATGCGGCTCGTGACTTGGCAGCCTGGTCTTGATTTTGGGGTCGGATGGCCCATATACCCATCTCTGCGGGTGTCGGCAGTTTCGGTCCCTTTACTACGTCCTTTATTTTTTTTTGCAGGGCGGAATCAATTATGACTTGCTGTTTTCCAATGTATCAACTGTCCCGGATGGGGGAGCTTTCATCTGTGGTTGTTGGGGGCCGCATGGAAGGTAAAAGGTGCTTGTCTTGGAATGCTAAAGTAATACCATTGCACACCACTTGGGTAGGCACTGGGCCACAAGTTGGGCATTGAAAGTCACTGTTGAACTCCTGAATGGACACATATGCAAACCAAGCTGAACGAAAGAGGTCAGGTCCCACAAAAGGCACTCCTGAATCATACAATTTGTATCGTTGAGTCATTACTGTGACCCAAGCTACAAATGGTGTCTCTGATGAGGTGTAAGCACTGGTATATTCATCGAGAAGGTCGTGTGAGAAAAGGTGGGTATTGTCGAGATTAAATAATCCCAATTGGCAGCCGTCTGGTCCAATATAATGGCAGCTCTTCTCCGTTTCGCAGCCTTTGCAACGCTGAACCTGGATACTAGCGGGGTGAGCTTCAACTAAAGTATATATAGTGCAGTTGCGTTCTTCCACTGGGTTTTCCTTGTCATACATAGTTTGGGGACCATGGCCACACGGACAAGACGACATTTCGTCCAAAGGGATTACGCTTGGTGGTGTCTGGACAGGCGGCTCTCTGGCATTCCACTTTGTGTCGGTTGGCAGTATTGCCCAGATAGGTGGTGACCGTGACAGATTCCGAGTTCGAAGTTATGAGAACTCGGTATATCCAGAAATGCCGACCTTGGATTTTTTGACTGCCAACGTTGCGGTGATTGCCAGTCTGAATTTGAATTCCCATCAAATCTTCTCAGCACTCTGAATTTCCTTTTTGATCCGATGCTGTGCACTGAGCCGCAACCATGGCACACCCAAGCCAACTTATCTCAAGTACCCTAATCATTCTTGGCAACCCTTACTATAGTCTAGAACTGTTTTGGTAAATTAATTGTATGTGGTGCATGTTAATGGCATTTGGTAGGAATAGTTATAGTAATAGATATATAAAAAGGTGGATATGTAGAATCATATAAAAAAAAGAAACTGAACTCGGACCTGCCGTGCATGCAACGGTCCACTCAAACCAGTACAATATTGGGTCGAGCCGGTCTTTGACTGTTGAAACTCTCGCAACATCTTTAATATTGATCAGTGCATCACCCAAATTGAATAATAGACTTTGATTAACTCACTGATGGGTTTGTTGCATACGCTTTGTTCCGCGGCCAATTCTTCCTCTGAATATTCTGGTGCAGGGGTAGATGGGTCTCCTGTTTGGCACATGTCAAGGTAATGCCTTGCTTTGTTTATGTGATGACATCGATCCCCCTTGTCCTTTGAGCATGCCCAAGAGCCCCAGCCTGCATCCAACCCTTTGTGAATTACTATTGCCTGGTTCTTTGCATTCTCTGAGTTTGAACGTGGAACTGAAAAATAAATGATCCAATTATTGTCTGTATCTAAACTTTCATGTAAAAAAAGAATAACTTCATCATCTGTAGTTAAAAAATGGATGAGTGGGGGGCAGGAGGTCCAAACAAATAGCTACCTTTCGCAAGGCCGGCTGCACCAAACAGGAACTGCTTCGTTCCATATATCTCCATGAATCTCTTGTGGTAGCAGGATTTCTTAGCACAGGAACATCCTAAGGCTACTTCTTCTCCTATTTTTTTGCGTTCTAGGTGGAACCAATGCTTATACACTGGTTGGATTGTAAGTTGTATTGTAGTTGTTCCATGCTTACCAAATTTCCACCAGACCGTGACGTCCAGCCCTGGGCAGCCCATAGAGTTTCACATATCTGATATAGTCCAACAGATTTACTGAATACTGCTCTTGAGTACAGCCCAAAGTCTTTGTCGAATGTTTTTTGGTCATTGACAATGCTGTTCAAGTCACCACCAGAATAATCATCATTCAACTCAATAATAAGGGCTTCCGGGTGGCTCTCTAGTCCCTCATTATGTTGTGAGCTTTGAGCTTGAGCGTTGGGGCAATGGCATTTTCTCAAGAAACCGTGGCTGACAACCCTAGCCCGCTTCTTAGGGGATCTCTGCGTTTGGGGTGGTTGAAGAAGCTGTATGCGCGCCTTCTTCCTTTTAGTTGTGGGTTCTGGAAGAGATATCAATTGTTGAGATATAGAAGGGTGGGCAGGTGGCAATGGTAGCAGGACCATAGCTTCTAGTCACAGTACACTTGGAAGTCATTAACTACAATTATAATCTAAAAATAATGATTATGTGATTGAAATCAATATCAGATCAGACCATGTTTTCCATCTTCATGATCCCGTCTCTGACCACGCTTTCAGTATATTTTCATGTCCAACCGCGTTTATGAGCAACCCAATGCCTTCCATATTGCCACCGGGAACCCCTTAGATACCACTACCATGCACACTGCACCTCCGAAGTCCCCTCGCAAATCCTTCACCACTGGACTTACATGCGTCAGGACGACCAGGAAATGAGCACCTGCTCGATGTTGCATATGTCCAGGCGCACCCCTCAAGAAATCTTGTCCATGCCCTCCACCCAGCTGTAGACAAAGGAAACACACCAGCAAGATAGCACCAAGGGTACGAATCATTAACAACTTCTACCTACACATAGTACATGATGTCTCAAATACCACCCAGACGGATCTGCCTATTACTACAACAGAGAACACTACCACAACGCCTTTGGAAACCTACGTAGTACCCACACCAGGCGTGACAACTTTGAGTCATAAGGAGCAGGCGGCACTCGACAGACAAGCTCTATTAGAAAGTCTTTATGATGACCATGGGACAGCAACTCCTATCCCTCCAGCCACGGCCCCAGATCAGATCACTGTCTCAATCCCCTTCTCACCTGTACCACAAAATGAACAAGTCCCTGGCTTACCATCCTCTTTTGAGACCCTTCCATGGATGGACGTCTTTAACACGCCATCATCAAGTCTTGTTTCACACAACTCATCCATGTCACCAGAGAAATCTTTGTCGTATCTGGCTAGTCACAATTTCACAACTCAGGCGTCGTTGTCTCCATTTTCATCCAGTCAGCCAGAGCCATTGTCCCCCCTAGGGGATATGAACCTGTTACCATCTTTGCCAACACCGGTTGGCCCAGTGCGCAATAAGCCACTCTTTAAAGCAGAATTTGTTGAAGGTGCAATGCAGGGTACAGATCCTACTGGTAAGGTATATTTTCTGTTTGTGTAATGTTACTAATTTCATCAGCAGAGATCTTAAGGCCTTCTCACCCTGAACCCTTGAAATATAGCAGAGAATTGTTACGGTTTCTCTTTTCCTTTCACTATCTTATCTTATCCTACGTTATCTAACCTTTGGACTATCTCTTTCTCCCATATCTTCTTTCCCTCCATTCCATTCCCACTGATCCTATTATTACATCTAACTTTCCCATTATTATTCAGTGCTTCATTTATAACTACCAATAGCGCTTATCCCTCTCAGAAGCATTACTCATCATGCTTCTTTTATAACTTATATATATACCATACAATGTAGTAGATAGTCCTCAGCTTGACCTAGCTGAATATACCATATTCTCTACAATCTCGACACGCAGCTCGATCCTACTCATCTCGAAAGGGGGTAGTGCATCTTAGAACCAAGAGACAGACTCTTCCTTCATATCAGGAAGTCTATAGACGTCAGACTATACCGTCGACGGTCTTATCGAAACAACGATTGATCTTGATCTAGAGGATAAGGCCTAACAGCCGTAACAAAAGGTCAAGCTGACAAAACCCGTCAACTTATCTAGGTTCAGACGTCACCATAGCACCCTCAACCTACGGAGTATCTGACCAAGGAGATCATAGCAAAGAAGAAGAACGAGACTTTCACAACAGCAGTGAAGAACGCAGCCAAGTAGAAGAACTACTGAGCCCAGAAATTGAAAACCCCGAACCCAAAAAGCCTGAAGAAATCCCAGAAGACGCAGACATCACACTC
>MU150556.1:0-11851 GCA_015584075.1 Collybia nuda | reverse complement strand
GTTGATGATTTCTTCGTGTTCATCTTGCAACACCGTACTGGTGCACTGCATGTTTCGTCTTATTCCCATCTGTACAGGACACATATATGTACTTAAACCCCTTAAATATCTCTCAAGGTCTACAATCCCGTCTTTCGGAATTCACTCAACTTCATCTCATCACCGATCTCCCCACCTCTCTTGAACGCGCTCCACCGGCTGGTTTCTGGTGTGATAATGTCTTCCCGCAAAACCCCCAAGCCTCTTCCCAAGTTTGACATCGGTGCGTTGGTTAACGTCATCTCTGCCGCACCTTATACTAAATGACCCAATTATAGGCGATGATTACCAAATTTTGCATGCTATCGGAGAGGGCGCATATGGCACCGTCGCCGCTGCACTTCATAAACCGACTGGACGACAAGTAGCAATCAAGAAGATACTTCCTTTTGATCACACACTATTTTGTTTACGAACCCTTCGGGAATTGAAGCTTCTGAAATTTTTTTCAGAGACTTGCGTGAATGAAAACGTTCGTAAAAGCCATGACTACAAATGCATATTTAATTGATGTTTTCCAATAGATAATATCCATCCTGGATATTATTAAGCCGCCGACTCTGGACTCTTTCAAGGAGATCTATTGTTCGTTTTCTATGATGCGTTTGCAACGTTTGCATTTATATTTTGCATAGTCATACAGGAATTAATGCAAACCGATCTGCATCGCGTAATACGAACTCAGCATCTGACCGATGACCACTGCCAAGTACGTCCCATTTATCTGATTGTTGTTTTATTTACCGAGAACTGGCTGCAGTATTTTGTATATCAGACCTTACGAGCACTGAAATCTATTCACAGTGCAGACATTGTCCACCGTGACCTCAAACCAGCGAATTTGCTACTCAATGCAAACTGTGATCTCAAGGTATGCGATTTTGGCCTTGCTAGGAGTGTAAAAACAAGCGTACCTGGAGGGAAAGAAGTTGGGTTGATGACCGAATATGTGGCAACGCGGTGGTATCGTGCGCCCGAGATCATGTTATCATTCAAGATGTACACCAAGGTAATCATAGAACCGCGTCATCCCACCTAACCACTAATAAAATTAACAAAAACTAGGCCATTGATATCTGGGCCGTTGGTTGTATCCTTGCAGAACTCCTGACAGGACGACCACTATTTCCTGGTCGTGATTACAGCCACCAACTTGATCTGATTCTTGATGTGATCGGTGAGCTTAATTACTGAGTTTATCACTGACCAATATTTGATTCAATTTTTCATAGGTACTCCGAGTCTTGATGAATTTTATGCTATTACTTCAAGGCGGTCACGCGACTATATCCGCGCCCTGCCAATCCGCAAGAGGCGTCCATTCCCCACTCTCTTTCCCCATGCGTCGAAAGATGCTATTGACTTCTTGTCTAAGACTCTGGTTCGTCTGTTCAACTGCATCGTAAGGGCTTTATTCTAATACCGCCGCCTCATAAGACGTTTGATCCAAAAAAACGGATGACCGTAGATGAAGCTTTAGAACATCCTTACCTTTCTGCATATGTAAGTTTCTTTATACGCTACCCAGACAGATATCAGATATAAATGACCCGCCACCTTAGCATGACCCAGAGGATGAACCAGCTGCTACTCCTCTTAGCCCGTCATACTTTGAATTTGATCGTGGGTCATTCTGATTCCTTCTTTGCAGCTGAGAATGTTCATCATATTGTTTAGTTCATAAAGATGATCTAACAAAGGATCAATTGAAGGAATTGCTATATGAAGAGGTTCTCTCATTCATTCCCTCCATTTGATTATCTGGTTTTTGGGTACTTTGCGATAGATCATAGCGCGTATAAAGATGAATTCTATTTTTTGCTTGGTCAAAAGCCGTAGGGTCTGCAGATCAATTGGTGCATCCCACAGAGTTCATTGTGATTTAAGTCTTGCCTCAATAAATATACGTCGTGAATTGATAATTTACAGCAATTAATTGTACAATACTCAGTACTAGCCCTGAGTGTGGGTTTGTGCTGTCGTGGGTTTGTAGAGTTTCGATTATTGTACAAGTTCTACGTCTTGAATTTAGTACCTGCCGCCTGCCCAAAACCCCGCGCCACTTGTCCCGACACCCTCGACCCCAAAATCTCCGAATCGCGTATCACCATCTAGTTCGGTACCGTACATGGTACGTTTCATTTCGGATGCACTGAGGGTTTGGCCTAATGTAGAGCTAGATGCGGACGGCACCGGTCCCGCTTGCAGGATAGCAGTGTTATTGTTTGTCGGGCTTCCGTTGCCGTTTTTGCCAGGTTCCTGACTAATCAAATCGGCAGGATCAACATATTGATCAGGTGGACCAGCAAAACGCAGAGCGGACGGGCGGGACGGGCGCACCGGAGACGGCAATCCAAACGCTTGGAAAACGTCTGTCCGGTCTCCCTGGGTATGGTTAAGAAACCCGGTCGTTGAGGACCCAGCAGGTGATGGAGATTGAGGTGGTTCAGGGTAGGGAAAACTTGGCATGAACATACTATGTGCCGGGGTGGACGACGTGGGAAGGAAAGAAAAACGGAAAGCTTGCCGGTTCTCTGAAGTTGTACCGGCCCCTGTGGTTGTTGCTCCTTGACTCGGTCCTGAGACTGGGAGGGATGAGGAAGGAATAGGTATTTGGTGGTCTAGAGGAGGTTGTGGGTCTAGATAATGTTCTGGTGGCTCATCCTGACCACTGAAGACAGTGTAACTAGATATTTGGGCAGTGGATTCGGCCCCTTCATGACTCAGAATAGTCTGCGATGAGACTTCTGCTCTGGTATCTTCATAATCTTTCATAATCTTTGGTCTTTTTCGCGTTGGCTTTACTATTTTCTGCGCGAGGTCATTTTCCAGGTGTCCACTCTCTTCTTCTGTAACATCACCGATTGAGGAACCACGATGTCGTTTTCCAAGCATTGAAGAGGCGGCAATGTAAGGGGGAGTGATGACTGTGCTGTTGCTTGTAATAGGATAGGAAGGTCCTGGTCCAATAAGAGCGATCGGCTGGGGTTCCACTTGCCTGTTGAGGACAAAGGAAAGAAAAGAAAGAATTAGCCAAATATAGTGACAAGGGCTGTAAACCTACGTAGGTTGCGAAGAACTTGGCGGGGTCGTAGATATGTGTGTTGTGATTACGCTGGACCTTATCGTGTCGTCCCATCGCCCACTCTCCTTACTTTTCGCGACGACTGAAGCCACCTGTGTGCGCAATTCTACAACCTCAGTGGCTAATGACTCAAACGTTTGTTTCAGTACTCCCATATCGCCGATTTCAGTCTTTAATTGATCGACTTCTATTTTGAGCGATTGCATAAGTTCCAATTCGGCCTTGAGTGATTTCATCTGCTCGTGTAACGGCCGTATCTATCAGTTAACAGCATGAGCTAAACTATTCTAAGTTGAATTAGATACAAGCTTACAGCATCAGCAACGTGTTTATCGACAGCTTCAAGAGATGCCAAGGAGTTATTTGAAAGTAAATTTTGTGTATCTGCAGTGTTGATGCTTGTTGGAAAATTTATGGCGTTACCATTCAGGTTATGTTGAGATTCTGTGTGCGTACGTCAGGAAGTTAAAGACGGTGCTTCGCTCAGGAACAAACCTTTAGATAACTCGACAAGGAGATCAGGTTCTGGCTCTGCATATGCGGAATGTGAGTCATCCAGAGAAAGACCAACACCACCACAGAGTCAGATGCTAACCTTCTTCCAATATTGTAGCCTCAGACGGCTTCACAGATCTACTCCCCTTCCCTCGAGATGCCCTTGGTATACTCATCGATTTTGTTACGGTACGCGGCCCAGCTCCTCCAGCAGCTACAGGACGTCCTACACCCAACCGCGTTTGTTCTTTCGCCTTCCTTATGCGAGTCATCGGGGGCAGTGAATGCTCCGATTCCGTCGTCGGTTGTCCTTTGGACCCATACGCATTTAATGGGCCTTGGTGTAGAGACTCGCCCACCATTTCAGGTTCCTCGTCCATATCCTCGCCATCCGTATTGTGTATGATAACAGAGCTCACTCTGCTTGGCCCAGCTCGACTAGATACTTTAGTTGAAACCGCCCGACGCGTGGGTGCTGGCCTGGTGAACGGTTTTCTAAGAGAGGTTTGAGGTATGATTCCGATTTACGGAAGTCAAAGGCTCACTGAGTGTCGAGAAGAAGGTCTATGAGGGCTTCCGATTTGAGGTTGGCCTTGACACCATAGTCCTGACAATTATGCATAAGCTTCGATTGTGCGGCACCACGAGGCTTTGATGACTATACCTTGCATATTTTTTGGAGGTCGGCACGTTTCATACTCTCAAGGGACTTCCTCGATGGTAAGGCCGCCATTATGTATGCGGAAGGGTGGCTGAGATGGAAGTTGGAGCCAAGTTCAACTTGAATGTAACAACTCCAAACAACGCGATGTCACGTGGTATATAGGGGCTGCTTAGCATACCTAAAATAATATAACTTTTTCCATAATGTCATATTGTTTTTTAATTGCTTCGTCCTAAAGAATTAGCCTGGCTGGGTCGACTATTCTCACATTCGGACCGATTCTTCCGCAACACGTCCTGGCAACTTGCAAGGGAACACTCAATTTCTTTCTCATACTCCCACCATGGCCCCTTGGACTCTTGAACAGGTCGCCCCACACAATTCGTCTCAGTGCGTAGATTATATTATGCGTGAATCCTTTGTTGACCCTTTGCTAGGTCATGTTGGGTTATCATCCGGAATAACGTATACGATGTAACAGAGTTTTTACAGGTATGAACCTATCAAATAGTCTACACGGGCTAAACAATCATTTTCCCTAGGAACATCCTGGAGGCGCGCAGATCATACTTAAATATGCAGGGCGCGATGCCACCCGTGCATATGAGCCAATACACCCTCCAGACGCCCTTGACAAACATCTGCACAAGTCAAAACACCTAGGTCCAATCGACTCCGATGCTGCATATGCTATTGCTCGCGAATCCGAGAACAGACAGAAAACCAAGGATGAACTTCGAGTGGAAGCAGCTCAGAAGCAGAGACCCCCACTAAGTCGATTGTTAAGCTTAGCAGATATGGAGGTTAAACATTACATCCACTTTCATATTAGAGTACTCACAAGCAAGTTCAGGCTGTTGCTAGGCGGGTCTTATCTCATAAGGCCTTGTCATACTACTCTTCCGCCTCTGACGATCAAATAAGTGCGTCCAGTCTGCCCCTCAATTATAATAAATTCATATAGATACTTGAAATCTCAAGCTTATTTCGAGAATGCAAGAGCATTTTCGAGGTTCTTTTTCCACCCCCGAATAATGCGACCCGTTTCGAAATGTGATCCATCCACTACAATTCTTGGGTACAAATCTTCGATCCCTGTCTTCATCAGCGGGGCTGCGCTTGCAAAGCTAGGTCATCCAGATGGTACGGTTTTTCCTGTTCTTCTGAAATATTGTTTTAAGAATACCAAGGTGAGGTCAATCTTACCAAAGGAGCTGGGACTACTGGTATCATTCAAATGGTCTCTTCGAATGCTTCTCTATCTTACGAAGAAATAATGGCTGCTACGAACCCTCAACAACCCCTCTTCTTTCAACTGTATAAACACTCCGATGACGCTATTGCTGAACAGCGTGTTCGTGAAGTTGAACGACTTGGATATAAGTCAATATGGTTGACTGTCGACGCAATCGTACCAGGGAATAGGGAAAAGGACATCAAAAGCCCTTGGATCCTTGAAGATATAGAAAGGGGTACCACTGTATACGAGGGGTCCCTCGAGGCTGTTGGTGGTGATGGGAACGTGTTTGGAACAGCTGGAGCGTTAATTGCCAATGATGATCGTGATATGACCTGGGAAAAGGTTGGGCTAAAATTCTAACTCACCCCTTCTCTTGAATTTGATCATCATGATCACAGACAATCCCTTGGTTGAGAAGTGTAACCAAACTACCAATTGTTATCAAAGGTAAGTTCCCCTGCCTTGCCTTCGACATAATTTATGTGTTCGGCAGGGATTCAATGTATAGAGGTGGGTCTTGTGATTTGGTTCCTTACTTATCCTTCATGTGGAATGGTAGGATGCAGTGCTTGCTGCTGAAGCAGGCGTAGATGGTATCCTAATTTCAAATCATGGCGGTAAGTCGTTACATCGAACTGCTCACTTGATCTCATCTTACGTCCGAGTCATCCAATCGTGAAAGGACGCCAACTGGACTTGTGAGATCTATGAATATTTCGTTTGATTGGTTGCTCATCTTGCTAGTTCTCTCCCACCAATGGAGGTCTTGTATAAAATCCGTCAACAAAGGCCTGATTTATTTGACAGTTTGGAAGGTTAGTGATATGATTTCAATTTCACTGTTGCCAACCATTTGTCGCAGTTTATATTGACGGAGGGGTTGGACGCGGAACGGGTAATTTTATTTAGATATTATGTGAATATGATAATAATACCATCCCAACCCAGATGTTATCAAAGCCCTTTGTCTAGGTGCAAGAGCAGTAGGAATTGGCCGCCCATTCCTCTATGCACAAAGTGTAAGACATATTCTAGGGTGTAGTTAATTATACTAACCTCTGTTCACCAGGCCTATGGTGCTCCTGGGGTAGTCAGGATTGTGGAAATCCTCCAACGTGAAATTGTGACAGCAATGAGACTACTCGGAGTCAAATCTGTCAAAGACCTGGGTCCAGAGATGGTATGTTTCAACTTAATTAAAAAATGCAAATTGTAACCTACTGTTTGGGTTAGGTAGAGCGCGTGGACTGGTTGCCCCGTTCACATGTCAAACTATAGTACATACTGCTTGTCGTTTCTGGCAAAGGCTCTAATCTCTTAACAAGAATGTCACAAATGTTATTTAAATAAATAGTAACTTGTGTACGTGCGTATAAGTATTGTTTTTACACAACCGTCTTCGCTGGTAATAGTATTCTTAACCCAAATATCGGAATTCTAATCTTATTACAACGTTATCCAATTGACAATTTCCTAATGGGGCCTGACTAGTACTGTTAGAAACAGTCTTCTGACTCTCAATGAGGATTCGCAAAACACCTTTGATAATCCCAAGTTCACTCCCTCTGATGTCTTCAGAAAGGTGGGATTTGCTAATTTTATTGTAGGCCAACCTCTCCTAGCACTTGGGCTTGAAGGATCGGCCAACAAACTTGGAGCAGGCGTTATCAAGCATTCGCCAGATGGCTCTACCACTGTTTTGTCAAACGTTCGACACACCTACATCACACCACCCGGGGAAGGGTTCCAACCTCGAGACACTGCTCTTCATCATCGGGCCTGGGTTTTGGAGGTCATCCACGACTGTCTCACCCACGCTGATGTATCAATACGGGATATGAATTGTATCTGCTATACCAAAGGTATGTGGTTGATTGCTGATAGTCTATGCAAACACCACATTATCAGAGGTGCTATCACTAAGGTCCCGGGATGGGAGCCCCACTCCAGTCAGTCGCTCTGGTTGCACGAACATTATCCTTGCTATTCGACAAACCGCTGGTTGGAGTCAACCACTGCGTTGGTCGTAAGTGAAACAATATTTTCCTGTTATATATCCAATATTCTTTATCCACTTTTAAACAGACATTGAAATGGGTCGTGAAATAACTGGAGCTCAGAATCCTGTTGTCCTCTATGTTTCTGGTGGAAACACTCAAGTCATTGCTTATTCGCGACAATACTATCGAATTTTTGGCGAAACGCTAGATATTGCCGTCGGAAACTGCCTCGATCGATTTGCTCGCGTGATTAATTTAAGCAATGACCCAAGCCCCGGATACAACATTGAACAAGAGGCGAAAAGGTACGAGTAGTGAAGTCTGCCTAAAAAATATCCTCCTTGACACCAAATTCCAGAGGGAAACGTCTTTTACCATTGCCATACACAACTAAAGGGATGGATGTCAGTTTGTCAGGCATACTCAGTTCCATTGAAGCATATACGATGGATGGGCGTTTCTGCCTAGATGCTCAGACGAAGGCAAATGGTAACGGGGACATCATCACACCCGCGGACTTGTGTTTTTCCCTGCAAGAGACCGTATTCTCGATGCTCGTTGAAATCACGGAACGTGCAATGGCACACATCGGCAGCAAAGAGGTTCTCATCGTTGGTGGTGTCGGATGTACGTATTAATCTAAACTCCGAGACATCCATTGTTTGAGATCTGTTAAACAGGCAACGAACGCCTCCAAGAAATGATGGGAGTTATGGTACAGGAGCGTGGAGGGCAGGTTTTTGCCACTGATGAAAGGTGCCTAATTCAATGCCCCATTTCGATTGCTCCTAAACCCATTACCTATAGGTTTTGTATTGACAACGGGATTATGATCGCACAGGCTGGCCTCTTGAGTTTTCGAATGGGACATTATACTCCAGTTGCAGAAAGTAAATGTACTCAGAGGTGAGCTGAACGACGAATTCTTCCAAGTTTTAGTGTAACACGGCGTTGTGCAGGTTTAGAACTGATGAAGTCCATGTTGCCTGGAGAAATTGATTCATGCTTTAGCTACTGTTATTAAGTCGATGATTATCTACATTCAACAAAACAAGCTCAGAGCCTTTGGGGTCTGTCGCTTTTAGAATTGTGATCAATTCGTCAAAGTGGTCCCACCACCATCCATTTACCACTCCAAGTTGTTCTTCGAGCGCTGCTGGCGTGGCCCTTGACTGCCAGGGTTTGTCAGGAAGGATATAGTGAAGGCATCGTACTTCGTCATCACACCATTCATCAGGGTGTATATAACGTAGCGTTCTTAGAGCGTTATAATACCATGGAAGGGGTTTCCATCGTCCCTGGAAGAAAGCTGTCAAAAGGTCTTGGTCGGGAAACGAGAAATCAGCTATTTTGTCGTGTGTTGATAAGAAACGTATGATCGCCTCGGACAGTTGTTTGGACGGATTCAGGACTACGGTCCCTGAATTCAGCTGGCTGTATGGGCGAGGAGTAGTTTCATTCGCATGGGGAGGGAGTCCTAGGGGGTGGGCTACTGCTGTGTGAGCGCAGTTTGCAGGTACCCTGGATATGGATGTTATGATAAAGAAAAGTGCTTACATTTCTCCTGACTCACCAGTCTACCGGATAGTGTTCCAATTTACGCGGATTGCAGGCACAAACGTGTACTGCTGCAATCTCATCCTCGGATAAATCCAATTCCATGAGCTCGTCCATATTTCTCATCACAATCATATCACAATCTAAAAGAACAATACGCTTCATTGAGTCAGTACGAGCTGAGACAACTTTAGAGTGAACCAGTTGTCTGGGTACACACATCATACTCTATCAATTCAAAACCCCTATGCACAAGTGAATTGGCTTTCTACATCACACAAGGTTGTAGAGTGAAAAATAAGTACCTCAACTTCGTCCATGTGTCCGCAAATCTAGCGTCGTGAGAGGCAAGATTATGCGCTCCTTCTTTTGGCTGGAGTGTGTCGACCTCACGAATTGTGATCCCTCGTTTTTGTAGGACATTTCTGGCATCCCCCGGCAACGATGATGTGGTCATTACAACCAAAGGATACTTTGAACCAACCGTTCGCAGACCATAATCTAACACCAATGTTCCTGGAAGATATGAGGTTTTAGTGAGCAATGTCACATAAGCACCATTGGGACTCATAGTGGTCGATGATGAGAATATTGAGGGGAAGGTTACTTATTAAATAGCAAGTGGATCTTGAAGCTTGAAGCTTTAACATCTTATCAGTGCAGATATCTGGTAGATCCCGAATTTCTGATATTTAATTTCTGTGAGTTTTTGGGTTTTTAGAAACCTGGAATTATGTAAGTGGTATATATATGTATTTTCCTTTTTTAATAATATTAATTGTGAGTGGGTAATACATTCCAAGTTTGAAGTAATGAGAACCAGTCTATCTAAACCCAGCTTCTGCCAATTTTTCATGGTGGCACAGACATTGTGGTGATTGCCCATTTAGACCTTAAAATTCCCTGAATCTCAACCAGACCACCTTTTTGCCTTCTAGTACTTATGAATGTGGTTCCACAAAGGTATCTTGGCTGGGACTCAAACAAAACATGAGGGATCCCCTAATACTGCAAGTGATTCTGTTGAGACACCATGGGAAAATCACTATAGCCATGATCTATGCCTTGTGCAACCCTGTTTAATCACATAATTCTTGTTGCCAGGCTTGTATTTGCTGTGCTTGCAACGGCCCCCTCAAATTTTAATTGCAAGTGGGTAATACAGCCTATTCTACTTGCAGACAAAGCCATTAGGCTAGGTAGGAGTCCATCGAGTAGGCCATCAGGGCAGTCCCTCAATTGGGCCTGATGAAAGAGTTGAGTCAAGGGCTATGTAAGGGGAACACCTGTTCACCACTATCCAGCACACACCCAGTGCATGAGACAGCCACCCACCATTCCAGATCACACTCATTGCACAACCCATGTACTACTTATCATTATTTCATTGTATAACCCTGAATGATGTGGTATAATAGACTAAATGTAACTATTGTATTTACAGAGTATATAGACATAATACCTGTAAGGGGACTGCTCCTTTTCCCTACACCCTTGGCTTTCTTGCACATTGGCTATCTCATGCATTGGCTTTCTCACATGCATTGGCCCCTGTGTATTGCATTGCACTCTGCACTCTGCACAACTGTACAAACACTCACCATGTGTACTCGTGGGGCCCTGCCCATCTCATATACACCTTGCATTGTGTGCGCACATATCACATTGTTGTACCAACTCCATTGTATGTCCCTGAACAACATGACATAATTAGCTATTGTGTAGAATAGGTATATAGACACCACACCTCAGTAGGGAATCCCTAGATTATTCTCTTAGGATTTCCTCTACTAGGTGAATAGTATAGTGTATCTACCCTAGGCAAATATACTTGGGATTTCCCCTACTGCTCTGAGGCTAACTGGGTTCTGCTTGCCTTTGCTTTCACCTCTGTTCTGCCTTTCACACTTTGCCTCTGCCTTTGCCCTTGCACTCTGCATTTGGTTTACACTCTGGCAATTGTCTCTCAGCTTTATATTGGTTTGCATAATTAGGCTTTGCACTTGCACACACCTTGCTCAGTAAGGTTGCCCTTACATTATAATAATCTCACCAACCAAAGACCAATCTGTGCATTCTTGCCCACCATAGCAAGATATGGAGCTGAAAGTGACTCAGAGCACAATACCAGCTCTGCTATAACTGTGCATGAACATTCCTCTCCAAACCTGAACCCTGCTGACTTGCTGCCTAATTTAAGCACTATGGACATATTGCCTCAGGATGACTTATGGGAAAATATAGTGACACTTCTTGTAGAGTTTGGCTCTCAGTCTGTGTGACTGCAACAACTAGAAACACAATTAGTGCATCTTGTATCTGGTAGCTCACCCACCCCACCTATAACCCACCAAGTAAATATGCCTATGCTTGTATCACCATTGCACCATGAAGAACCAGCACTGCGCTCATTGCTCCAGCCATCACTACCCAATGATTTTGACAGCAAACATGAAAATGGGCACTCATTCATAAACGTGTGTGAACTGTATATAGGCCTTGAAGCAATAAACTCAGGATCTCCCCTACCAGCTGGAAATTGGTCAACTTGTTAGCTCTGATTTGCAATCTTTGACTTTAATTTGTGATTGTTGGCATAGGGCTTGTGATTGGTGGCTTGTATGACAATTTATTATCACAATCTTGTCTTGCAATTACAATCTCTGATCTGCAATGTCAAAGTGCAATGTCAAAAATGGGTGTTCCCCTTACATGCACACTCCAACTTAGGGTCACCCTGACAGCACTACTATGCTATTGATGTAGGTAAA
>MU150553.1:0-11950 GCA_015584075.1 Collybia nuda | reverse complement strand
GAGCTATACAAACGATCGGAGTGGACGGAAGAAAAACAAGGATTGGGTCCGGGGATCAATTAGTTAACCGGCCCCCTCATGCGGAATTTGAGTGTTGTAATACGTTGTCGAGCTTTCACTCTCATCTCCTTTGCTTTTAGGCTGGCCCACCATTACGAGTTACCCTGTTTAACAGGGCACTAAGGCTATACAACTTTATACCATGGCTAGAAGAGCCTCTACCGCAACCGAGATCAGTGTCGGGCTCAACGGGGCCGTTGACAACACTGGGCAGGCTTTGTATACACCAGATATTCTGGGGCAGTCTATTGACAACCCAGACATTGCGCCATGGGTGGACATACCGGTATGTATCCTATTTACTATATTCTGCTTTACTTGTGGGGGATGTATTGTGATCAACGAATATGCCGTTCGGAAGCGGTATTCTTGATCATATGTGTTTCTTCTCTGGCGCCTTTGCTTTTGTTACAACACCCTTCAAACCAAGGAATATGATAGCTGACTAGAGTTATTAGCCAACACCTCCACCAAAACCGGCGCGTGGCTTTATATTACCGAAAAGCTCTTTCTCGACATTTACAACAATGGGTAGTGGGAGTAGCAGTCGCATGGGGAGTTCGAAAGACATCCGGTATCCACGAAAATCCGACTCGCACAGCACACTTAGCATCCCAGACGAGAAGAGGAGATCTGCAGACGACGACTCTGCGAGAACGCGTGTGGATAGTGTTGCATCATCAAGCATGAATGAGCTCAAGAAGATGAAATCCACCAATTTTCTGAAGAGGATTATTCCCCAACGCTCTCAAAGCAGGATACGTTTAGATCCTGGAGAAGCAGAGCATCCTTCACTTCGACCGCCACCTCTTCCCGACACAAATCCCTTCTCTCCCGGTCCAGTTCCTTCCCTGGTTTCTGTCCCGACTGCACTGAAGAAGGACAAAAAAGGGGGAAAAAAGAAAAACTCGGCTTCCCCGTTCCTTCCGACTCCCGAAAACAGCGGACACGTATATACCCTTGACACAAACTTGGACCACATGGATGGGATTATAGACCTTTCACGACAATCCCTGGGTGGCTCTGTCCAAAATCACCCCAGCTCTCCAAGTAGTGGTGTCATTTCTAGCCACAGCCATCTTTCGGACCGAAGCTCGCAGTACAGCAACCATCACCCCCTTGTTGATTTCCATAACCCCTTCGAATCCACCCCGACTCTTGTTAACCACAAGGTGGTCATTCCTCAGAAACGTATATCTCCTACGACGAAAGTTCCTGGTACCAACGGCTATTTAGCCCAGTTAAGGGGTAGACCTTTACCGAGTGTCCCTCTGTTGGGGACGGAACCAGGGAGGCCGAGCTGGACACCACCAGAGAGTTGGGCAGTTGAGAAGGATGGGGAAGAGGCTGACGAAGATGGTGGCTCATCAAGCTCGGACGAAAGCATTGCGGGTGGCGCTCATGGACGCCGTATGAGTACATCTTTGCTCGACGCTTCGCTACATGGCGTGATACCCAATCTTCCCCCTTCCAGCGGATTTCACCATCACAGTACGAAATCACGTAAACGACAAAAGATCGTTGGATCAGGGAAATCTCGACCACCAGATACCCATGTCCGGATATACCGCGCCAACAATACCTACCACATCGTAATAGTGGCAGCGAAGGTTAATGTTGCGAATTTGACTGGAGAGCTGAATGAAAAGCTTCTTCCAGGGGAGAGCGAGACTCATCGGCTGTATCTCAAGGAACGGGGGCGAGGTGCATTCTTTATCTCTCCACCTCACCACTAGCATCTAACCCTTGTATTAGAACGAATGCTAGCCCAGACTGAACGTCCCGCTGTCATTGTAAGACGGCGACTAGACCAAGCTGGGTACGACCCTGTCGACGGCCAGGAGCTTCTTGCAGATAATATGTCTTTTCTACTCAAATTTGTGTATAAGAGTCAACTTTTGGGCCCTGCAGTACGTTATTGTCATACATTCCAACTGTCTGCTCATTCTACCGTCACAGGAGGAGGAACTTATGTTCGAGAACTTCGAACATGTTGATCTCACTGGACGTAGTCTTCGTACCATCCCTGTCGTCTTGCACCAACATGCAGACTCCATCATCTCCCTTAAACTCTCCCGTAACCCCATGATCGAAATTCCACTCGATTTTATCCAAGCTTGCACGACCTTGAAAGAATTGCGTCTCTCAAATATGGCAATGAAGAAAGTACCCCAAAGTGTGCGGCATTCGAATACCCTCAACCGCTTGGACCTTTCTTCCAATCGAATTAGTGACCTTGATGAGGCATACCTCGATCAAATATCAGGCCTCACCGCCCTATTTGTGCAGAACAATAGAATCGAGAAGCTCCCATGGTACTTCCCCCGCTTTCCGGCCCTAGTCACCCTCAACATTTCGAACAACAAATTCCACACTCTCCCCACTGTCATCTGCTCTATAGAGTCCCTGCGCGACCTCGATGTGTCTTTCAACATGATTTCCGAGCTCCCCGAAGAGCTAGGAAAACTCAAAGGCCTGGTACGGCTAATAATAGTTGGTAACCAAGTGACGAGGTTTCCGGATGAGTGTCGTGGATTGGTCGGCTTGCGCGAGATTGATTGTCGACGGAACCTTATCTGTGATCTCAATGTCGTCAGCAGTCTTCCTCAGCTGGAGAGCCTCAGTGCTGACCATAATGCCGTTCATGCCCTGGATTTATCTCTTGGACCTTGTCTCACGACACTCGATGCCTCCCATAATGAGATTACTCGACTGTCCCTGATGCCTGGGCCTGTCGGCAATAGCCCATACGCTCTTACTTCCCTGGACATATCTTATGCCAAACTTTCATCCCTCGACGATCTTGCCCTGGGTCGGTTATCGTCACTTCGACATCTATGTTTGGATCACAACACATTTCGTATTATTCCGGAGTCCCTGGGCGACCTCACATACCTTCAGACACTTTCCTGCTCGGACAACAAGCTCGACAGTCTACCGTCGAGCATTGGCCGCCTACAAAGATTGGAGGTCCTTGATGCCCATAACAACAGTCTGACGGAGCTTCCCCAAACGTTGTGGAACTGTGCATCGTTGACTAAAATCAATGTGACATCGAATTTTCTTGGAATCTGGCACGACCCCCCACCAATGCCTTTCATTGAAGCTAACGATCGTGATGCTTTGGCGCCGCATGCTGTCCACCTGGGCCGAAAAACATCGACAACGTCATTGGGTTCAGACCGTATACTCCCACCCCTCGTGCATTCCCTCGAGAAACTGTATTTGGGCGAGAACAGGCTTACGGATGATGTTTTGCATCCATTGATGATTCTCAAGGAGCTTCGAGTTCTCAACCTCTCGTTCAACGAGATTCAGGATATGCCGTCGAACTTCTTCAAGAATCTGACACTTCTTGAAGAACTTTACTTAAGTGGCAACAAACTGGCGAGCATCCCCACCGAGCACCTCTCAAGGCTCACGAAATTATCCATACTTTACTTGAATGGGAACAAGCTCCAGACGCTTCCTCAAGAGCTTGGGAAAGTGATGGGACTGATGGTGTTAGACGTGGGCAGTAATTTGTTGAAGTACAATATCAATAATTGGGAGTTCGATTGGAACTGGTAAGCCCAAATATTCGTAGGCGTGTGAGTGAAACTTACAGTGTTCCGATCTAGGAATTTCAACAAAAACCTGAAATACCTCAACCTGTCGGGTAACAATAGGCTTCAGATCAGAAGCGAACCCGCTCGAACAGAAGGAGGGCATCCACGGCCTAGTTTCTCTGATCCAAAAGATCCCAAGCATTCCCTCTCAGGCTTCACTGAGCTCACCCAGCTTCGCGTATTGGGTCTCATGGATGTGACCATCGCAGCACCGACAATGAACATCCCAGACGAAAGCGATGACCGCCGTGTTCGAACCTCTGGGTCGATGGTTAGCGGAATGGCGTACGGAATCGCAGACGCACTCGGCAAGAATGAGTATCTCAACATGTTGGATCTAGTTCAGGAAGGGCGAGGGCGTAAAGACGAAGCCATATTCGGAATGTTTGGTCGTGCCCAGCCTCCAAAATCGCTGCCGCCCGGTGCCAGCCCCAACCGTCTTGCCAGATATCTCCGCGATCATTTTGTGGGTGTCCTCGACGACCAACTTTCGAAACTTTCACCCACAGCACCACACCTGGGCGGTATTCCCGATGCACTTCGTCGGACGTTTCTCAAACTAAATCAGGACCTGCACGATTCGCTCTTTTTCTCACCTCGCAAGATGTCAACTGTCAGCGCATCAGGGGGGAATCATATCCCCGCCGATCCTGCTACCCTCCGCAGTGGCGCTTCGGGTATCGTTCTTTACTTTTTTCGAAAGACGTTGTATGTTGCCAATGTCGGAAACGCTCTTGCTGTCGTCTCTCGACAAGGAATTGCACAACCCGTTTCCCGAAAGCACGATCCATATGATCGTGCAGAGACAGCGAGAATCCGTGCTGCAGAAGGGTGGGTATCGCCTCCTGGGCTAGTCAATGACGAAGTGGATATGTCGCGAGCATTTGGGTTTTACCACCTGCTTCCCATCATCAATGCTCGTCCCGACGTGACCACCTACAACCTAACTCCCCAAGATGAGTTCGTCATCGTCGCCAATCGTGGCCTGTGGGATTATGTTTCGTACCAGACCGCAGTGGACATTGCTCGGGCTGAGCGGGCCGATCCTATGATCGCTGCTCAAAAGCTTCGGGACTTCGCGATCAGCTATGGCGCGCAGGGGAGCACTATGATCATGGTCATCGGAGTGGCCGAAATTCCTGAGATCGGCCTGCCCAAAAAGAGAAATCAAATTCTCGACAGGATGATATCCCGGCTCGAAGGAGAAGTTCCCGCTCCAGTTGGCCACATTGCACTAGTCTTCAGTGATATCCGCAATTCTACACATTTATGGGAGGTCAACCCTGGAATGGCAACAGCGATTCGCCTTCATAACACTCTACTTCGTCGGCAGCTGCGATTTTGTGGAGGTTACGAAGTTAAAACGGAAGGAGACTCATTTATGTGCTCTTTCCCTACCGCCTTAGCAGCTGTTTGGTGGTGTGTGACAGTCCAACATCAACTTCTCCACGAGCAGTGGCCGCTGGAGATCCTGGAGTGCGAAGACGGGAAGCCGATACACGACCCTCAAAACCGACTCATTGCTCGTGGCTTGAGCGTACGCATGGGTATACATTGCGGTTCTCCAACTCCAGAGCCTGACCCTATTACGCATCGCATGGATTACTTTGGGCCCATGGTGAATCGCTCCGCCCGAGTTTGCGGCAATGCTGCTGGTGGCCAAATCATGTGCAGTGCTGATATCATCCGGGAGATCAACGCTTCAGTTTTCAGAACCGAGCCCGAAACAGAGCATTCCAAGACCCAGCCCCCGCAAGCTATCGAAGCTATCCGGGAAATGGATATTGTTGTGGTACCTGTCGGTGATGTCAAGCTGAAAGGATTGGAAGTCCCTGAACACCTGTCTCTATTATACTCTGCGGACCTGGCCGGACGCCAACAGTTGGAAGGAGGCGTCTCTGGGCCACCAGCTTCTGGCTCGCGTGTACCGTTCAGTGTGACGCAGATGCGTGACCTGGGAGTTCTCTGCCTGCGTTTGGAAACTCTCACTTCAGAACGGATATTCCGGCCACTCCCTGAGAGAAAAGGGAGCGTACACACGCTCAACCCAGAAAACTTACCTACCCAGTCTTCTAAAGACCTCCGTGGCGACCCCCATGTCCTACTTCCTTCGATGAACGAACAGTCGACGGACGCCGACCTTATGATGCTGTTGGATTCCTTATCCGTGCGGATCGGAAATGCCGCTTCGACGCTGGAGAGAATGTATTCTCCACAATCCGGTTCCTCAGGCTCCGTCTCCCAGGAGAAGATTCAGTCTTTATTGTCGCAGGACGAAGATATCGACGAACGGACGTTGCAGCGTGTTCTGTCCTTGTTACGGGGCCTTTAGCTGCTTTTCTTTTCATTCACTTCCATTGCATTCACTGTACCTAGATTAAAGTTGTGTAGGTTCAATTCGGCTTTTCATCAGCTATGTATTCTATACATCCACTGTATTGTCCTGTACCATAAATACCACATTCGGGATTCGCATTATTTATTCACTTTTTTTTTACCACTCAATTACAATTTCAAATTTTGGTTCTGACTCTCGCTGTTCTTTCGCACGTTTAGTTAGGTGCTTCCAAGTAAGGTAAGTAATAATATAGGTGTCATGGTCTCAACAACAGTGTCCAAGCCATCTACGATTACAAGTAATCTGCAACGACGAAAAGCGTGGCGATACAAGGTCCAGTAGCTGCGTCTAATAAAGTTAACGGCAGTACTATAGTCCTGACCATCAGGAGAAAGATACAAAAGAAATAATAGCACCTCTCCAGGGTCCAGCTATTCCTACACTCTGCCTAGAATCTATTCTGCACCCTGGGTTGCACGAGTCTTATTCCGCCGGGGCTGTCTGCGAGGGGTGAACTCGTGTTATCATCATCATCATCATCACCACCACTCCTCCGCCACAGACTCACGCTCTCCTCTCTATCATCATCCCCTGCGCCTCTCGGATATCTCTTTGACGACCGCTCCTGCTCCTTCTCTTGCACCCTTTTGTCTTTCCCCTGCACGATGTCGTCGTCCTCCCACGCCTCGCTTCGCCCGGAATCTGTCACAGAAGGGAAAGAGAGAAGCGTACCAGTACTAGGCGACTTATCATATATATCGCGTGCTTGCATCCGTCCAGGGAGCCCTGACTCAGCAAAACGCCGATCCATTGTTGGGGGTGCGCTGCGTACTTCACTATTGTTTGCGAACCGCAATGAAGGGAGTTCAAGGGTTTGATGAGTGCTCCCACTGTCCCTATTACTACTGCTGGCTTCGCCAAGGTTTGATGATACGTCATGGAGTCCTAACAGATCTAGGGTATTGTCTGAATGTGTAGGTAGGCCGTCCGAGAACCGGGGGGGTACTGCTGGTAGAGGAGGGTACCCACTCGCAGCAGGAGATCCTACAGCCCTCCTATGCTCCGTTTTCCGATCGTCCCCAGTGCCAGGTGGGTCATACTGGTGTACAACGTCCTGGCTGTCGAATTTGATCGTCGGTCGCTTGCCCACCATAGGCGATCCATGAATCGACGAAGCTGTATCACGGCGTGGAACCGGGGCATCGTACAACTGGTGCCTCGTGATGTCATCTTGGAGTGGGGAGGAGTACATGCGTGGGCTGGACGTGGCCCCAGGCTGCCATGCCGGAAGAGTGGATTCCCTATCATAAGGCGCCCCAGCACCGACGGGACGGATACGGTAGTCCGGCCGCCCACTGCTCTGACTCATACGTCTTGCACTGCGTGCTCGGATGATGCTGCCAACAGTCCCGAAGGAACCACGGAGGGCGTCCATCCCGGGGTCTTCGATGCCTACTGCGCCTTTTTCCTCGTAGGTTTCGGTGTTGGAGCGCGCGGCTTGTAGGAGGATGGTGGACCTGCGATCAAGCTTGGATAGCGAGACGGGATCGACTTTGGACATTTGGAGGATGGTGATGCCGAGGCAGATAACGAAGAAGCCCATTACAATCGTTAATATTTGAGGCACACTGGCTTTGAGGCCTTTGAAGAGAACCTGCGAAACAAGATGAAGATATATCAAAAGATCATGAGCAGTACAGTGGTGGAGACTTACTATTGTCGTAACCATCGTGAAGAACGTAACTAGACATAGGAGAGCATAAACTCCGCGCCGATCAAGAATCGAAAAAGTCAACTCACAGATAACATAATATGTCGGTGTAACTGAAAGCACATCAGCAATAGCCCGGTATTATAAGTCGAATAAATTTACCCATTGCTAAAAAAGGTATCATATGTCGAGTGAGCACGTGAAAACGATTGTAGGAGCAGAAAATAATCACCAGTATTGTATAGCGCCAGCGCCATGTTCAGATAATACACTTCCGTCACTGAAACAAATTCAGATGGTAAAGAATTTAAGAATACTGCACGACGTACCTAACGTAACGATCACAAAGATGATCAAAAAGTACATAAACCAGTAGTTGAACTGTCCGACACAAAGTCAACGCCATGAAAAAGGGTACAAGACCAGAACACGCACTTGATTATCACCCAATGCTGACTGTACAATAGCAGCCCCAAGCCCTGTCGTGACACTCACACTGATTCCGCCAATCATGCTGCAAACGAAAATGTACCACAGCATACTCTTTTTCCCATACCTGTCCACCAGGGGATCAGCCAACGTCGACGAGTAATGGCGGCCACATACTTCGGGGCGAAGAATATGATGATGACAAGCGACGCAACAATAAGCACGGAGCCATAGGCGAGGAACCCAGGCGCCAGAAATAGTTTTTCGAACTCGCGGATCTGACCGACCGTTTCCGAGTGGGGTCCGTTTAGGGCAATAATAACTGATCCAATCTAACCGAGGACTTTGGTCGATGTGGTAAGGAGATGTAGAAAAACAGCTTACAATACAAAGGCCACAGCCCAGCCAGCCGAAGAACGAAAGCTTCTCGTTGAGGAAAAATGATGAAAGGATGGCACAGACGACGACAGAAAGGGCACCGAGGGGTGTCTTTTTTCGAAAGGTAGTATTAAGTGTGGATTTCATATAAGGATCTGGGGTGCTTACAACCACAATAGCCTCAACGAATGCGTACGCTGAAAGTATAGAAGAATGAGGCCACATGGCACGATTACATGAGCGAGCCCACGCACCTGCGAAATTACATATCTCCCCAAGAATCATCACTACCATGACCTATTGAGCGCGATACTTGAAAGAGAGTTAGATACACACTGCTCATTCCTGTCCACCATAATGGCTTGGTTCATTCCCTGTGAGCCGTGATTCCACCCTGAATCTGAAAATGACATACCGATTTCAGGTAGCCCACACCTTCCCCTGCTGGTCCGCCGGCCTGCGAGCGGAGAAGTCCCTTCTTCTTGAACACAAAACTCGACCCAATAAGCAGTCCACTTGAAATCGCAAGTATAATCCCAACAACCTGTACCAAATTTTGCGGCAAACGTCAGTAGCCACAGACTCCACCCAAAACCCCACCCACCTTGAGGTTTTTGCTAGCTTGTAAGGTCTTGGTCACTGCTGAAGACGAAGCTGCTGCTGCCGTCGTTGTTATTGAGGCCGCTGCAGACGATGTAGACGACATGAACGTCGTTGTGTGGATTATGGTTGTCGTTACGGAGCCTGTACTGCAATAAGCGGCATTGTGTTACAGCCGACAATCACCATAAAAGGTAAATCCTCGGCGATCATTCTCCGGTTCTATTTTTATCCCCACCAAGTATTTGTTCATACCGGTGGTACTGGTATGATAAAAAATCATCCTGTCACCTGAGCGGCCGGCTTCAAGTTAAAAGGCGCAATTTGCACAGCATACCATTCGATTCTCATCTTCCGTGACAATTCTCTTGGCAAACGATTCAATACATTCAGCCAACCACGCTCTGATGGATTACTCTCAAAATTCGGACCGATGACACCAAGTCGTAAAAACGGAAAGATCAGCCCAAGTGCTTCATATACCGAATATTTTTCACCATTTGATCAGGTAGGGATATATCGAACCAATACCACCATCATATATTCCGAGGTGGAGCAGTGATGATCCTCAACCATCTAACAATCGTCTCTCATGGTTGCGGTGGAGATTCAAGAGAGATTAGTCGATCTACGGGCCAAAAGATTCTAGAGGTTTGATGGCTTCCACTAACGGGAAAGTGGGACCGTGTTTCTGCTATATATGGAGCGGGGCGCACAGACATTGGTTAACCAAATCCTTCCAGGTATCGTGCCTGCGTGAATGGCGCCGCAACCTCGTACCACTTATTTAAGTCATGTTTTGCGATAGGTACAACTCAATTCACGATCGTTCGCGATATCAATAATACCACCTGGGGACGACGGTAGACATGGTTGTTCCACCTTCACCCGAATGTAAATTTACTGTTGATAGGGACAGCCATGCCGATACTCCTATCTATGAGATGTATCCGGAATCTTGATATTTACGTCTTGTATAGGGACAATTGCAATCAACGGGCGATGTTGTCATTAGTCTTTAGAAAACTTTGACTCTGGTGGGAAATTCTGCCTGACAATGGGTAAAACAGGCTATGAGCTTTTTGTTAGTTTTTGTATTCAAACGGGGGCCTCTGGCTGTTCCCTTGCAGTACCCGAGCTAGTGTCGATGCCCAGACATCCGTGTGAGAAGGGCCCGTAAAATACCATTGAATATTGACTGTTGTGGTGAACTGCTTCAATCCGAGTGTCAAGTTACGCCGATGATTAAGCCAAACTACTCCAAACAACGACTGAAACTTTCTACAATCCTTTTAAATTTGGACGCGTCCATCCGCAATTTGACGAGATTTCTCTGGCAACTCCCAAACTAATTTTAATGCGTGGCTATGCCTATCACCAGGCGCTAATGATCTTTTATCCGGGCTACATGTACGGGTGATGCCGATCCATGCAGTCGTGCACTGATATCGATAAACCCTATTTTCTGACCACACTACTTGAGCAAAACCGCAGGCCCCACAATAGCTTTTTCAGTGAGTCACGGTGAATATTTCGAACATGTTCATAATTCTCATGTTCATCCGTGGATCATACAGTTTGTAGCTTAAGTCACGCCATCTTAACATCAACCATATCCCCTTATTCTCGTGATCAACCATGCGCCTCTTGAATACCGGCACATATATATTGTCAGAATTTCAGAGCAACATACCTTCTTACGCGATATTGTCTCATGTATGGAGGAACGAGGAAATCACATTCCAGGATATAAATGACCATGGCAAAGCCATGCTTAAGAAGGGATGGGAAAAGATTGTCGGTGCTTGCAACACAGCCAAAAGAGATAAGTTTGAATACATTTGGATTGATACTTGCTGTATCAACAAAGAGAGCAGCGCCGAGCTCTCAGAAGCCATCAACTCGATGTATGCATGGTACCGAAACGCACAAATCTGTTACGCCTATCTATGGGATGTTCCAAGTGATGGAAACTACGAGAGTCTCCATTCACCATTTTCGTTGAGCGCCTGGTTTACGAGGGGCTGGACGCTGCAGGAGCTCATCGCGCCACCAAGAGTCAATTTCTATGGCAGCGATTGGACAGACATTGGGACCAAAGCCACATTGCAACGAACGATATCTGCTATCACAGGAATCGATACCCGAATCATTGTTGGAAAATCGGAATTAGAAAATGTGCCGATTGCAGTGAAGATGTCTTGGGCAGCCAAAAGAAACACGACGCGAGAAGAAGATGTTGCATATAGCCTGATGGGACTATTTGACATCAATATGCCGCTCTTGTACGGTGAAGGGAAAAAGGCATTCATTCGACTTCAGCATGAAATAATAAAAAAGTCCAACGACCATTCTATCTTCGCGTGGACTACAGAGCCCAGGCCCAGCCAATCAAGTACATCACACTCAACCCCCCCGATCAGCGATGAGTATCGAGGTATATTGGCACGCTCCCCTAACGATTTTCAATATTCTCACAATGTTGAGAGGATCCCTCAAGTGTCCCTAGACGGTGCCCAACCAAAAAATCCCGCTACATCCGCTCCTTACTCGATTACTAACCAAGGGATACAGATCAAATTACCGATTAACACAGACGTTCCTCCGGGTACCTTCATGAAACATAGACTCTCCGCGTGCCTAAACTGCCGTTTCTCTGGAGAGTCTGCAAAGTCTATCTGTATTGTGCTTGGGTGGTCTCATGATCTCCAACGCTATGTCCGAGCAGAGGCCATCCCATGGCCAGACCACAATATCGCGAGGCCTGTTAGGATGTCTTCACTGTATATCGCAGACATTTACGGCACAGCCAGCCAGTCTCACCGG
>MU150550.1:0-12097 GCA_015584075.1 Collybia nuda | reverse complement strand
CGGTAATGTGATATGAATCAATTAATCAATGAATCAGTCTAAAATCTCGAATCCTGGAATTATAGAGAACGAGTCTTTAGTAAACTAAAGAACTCGTAACAAAGAATGGTGACCAGGTAAGTCATTCATTCTTGCCAGCTCACTACCTTACTGCCAAACCCCTCCCCCACAGTGTCCTACAAAACAGCCCTGACTGCCACCACCCTCCACCACCAACTTCTCATCCAACACAGCACCAATGCATGCCCACAATGCCTATGTGGCACCCACTGGCCCCCACTCTATATGCACACAGCCCCCTGGTGCCCACACCCTATACTGACACCCACATCTGCACATCCATGCCCATGCCCACACACCCACTCTGTACCCATACCCACCCTCATACGTTTACACCCACCTCATGCACCCCCTTGATGTGTGTGTGGCCCCCTGGTGCCCACACCTGAACACCCATGTCCACTCACACACACCACCCTTGCACATCCATGCCCATACCCACATCCATGACCCCATGTGCACATCCATGTGCACCTCACATACATGGCCCCCTGGTGCATACACACCCACTCCCACACATACCCCTATGCATACACTTACACCCATACCATGACCCTGTATCCATGACCCCCCACACACTACCCTCACCTTTCCCTATTCTTAATTAATTAATTATAATATATGTATTATTTAAAAAATATAGTCATTTTCTTTCCTTTCTCATTAAATAAGGATACTTATCCTAATTCATTATAAGATTAAAAACACTAGTAATAGATTATCCTTATGTATACAGTCCCCATGGAGTCCACAGGGACTCATCAGTAAATTATAAGAAAAATTAATCTTTATAGAGTCCCCACACTGTTACAGCTGTTAGGCCTTATCCTCTAGATCAAGATCAATTGCTGTTTCGATAAGACCGTCAACAGTATAGTCTGACGTCTCTAGACCTCCTGATATAAAGGAAGAGTCTGTCCTCTGGTTCTAAGATGCACTACCCCCTTCCGAGGTGAGTAGGATTGAGCTGAGTGACAAGATTGTAGAGAATATGGTATATTCAGCTAGGTCAAGCTGAGGACTATCTACTACATTGTATGGTATATATATAAGTTATAAAAGAAGCATGATGAGTAATGCTTTGATGAGGGATAAGCGCTATTGGTAGTTATAAACGGAGCACTGAGTAATAGTGTGAAAGGTAGATGTAATAATAGGATTGGTGGGAATGGAATGGAGGGCGAGAAGATGTAAGGGAAATAGATAGTCCGAAGGTTAGATAGTACAAGACAAGATAAGATAGTGAAGGGAAAAGAGAAACCGTAATACACACAGTCCCTGGGGACTCCACAAGGATCTGTGGGGGAGTGTAGAGTACAGGTCAATAAGTACACTGATGAATTTTACACCTTGATTGACAGAGAAGGGTACAAGGAAGGGCTTGCAATTGTAGTGGAAAAGTTCAAATTTGAAGAGCACTTGCTGCATTTTGCCTTGTTGAAGAGTCTAGGAGGCAATAACCCTGTAAAATGTAAATTTCTTACTATGAATATACTACTTGGCTGTATAAGAGTAGATTTTATCAGCAGGTCAAGGTGCAGAGGTGAGTTTCTGCAAAAGCATGAATCAACATCCACTTTGTGCATGCACACAATGGCACAGCCACATCAAAACATCAAAACAGCTGTTCCTGAAATACTAGGTGTTCATGACAATTTTGCCAGAATACTTTACTGATATATCAACAATGAACCTTAGCTTTATACTGTGACACCCAATAATAAATTTGTTGAGAGGATATGTACTGGGGGGCTGTGGGTCACCAAATTTGACACATTTGCTAATGAATTTGGATTTATTTATATTATTTATTATCTTATTAAATTTTGCCCGCAGGTTTACTAAGTATTGCTCATCCCCACGAACAAGCCTTGAAATTTTGGAAGAAAAAACCACATATGCAAGACACTGTAAACAACTTGTTTGGACTTGACTTTTTTTTTTTACTGAGTTTGATACTTGTACTACATGGGCCATTGCATTTAGGTCTACGAATGCATACAGCTAGTCGACTAATGAACCCTAGATCCCTGATTCTACAGTTGAAGAAACTAAGTTGTTCAGAACACGAATACCTAAGGGTGGAAAGTAAAATAAGTCTCGAGGTATTCAAATCTTACATAAACTTTACCTGGTCCGCAAGTTTGCTGACAGTACGAGGAGCGGGGTACTTAAGGTCTTCTAAATTTTTCCTAGAAATGTGTTAATGCTTTAATATCGCTGACTAATCATTAGAATTACTTCATTGCAGAAACCATAGGAGGAGGACCTAGGCAAAAGTGTTAGGGTCGCATTGACAACACCACGATAAGCTGACTTACCACAGATAAGAATTTTACTGTCAGTGGTATTAGGGTTTGGGAAATACTCTTTGATATGCTCTTTGGTAACAAAACCAACGCCTCCCTTCCAGCCAGGAGGGGGGTTATTCAAAACGTAGAAAATCTTAAACTTTAATTCATGAACATCTAGCAGTTCCTCAAGGTCGTCCTTCAAAAGAATATCCTCCTCGTTAACATTGGCGTAGATTAGACTGATAGTGGTTGGATCGAACGGATTTCTGAGTGCGGCACGAATGATTTGGATCATGGGTGTAATACCAGTCCCACCTGCAATCATGCTAATATGACTCGTGAGGCCAGGGGAGTAGTGGAAGTTCCCTTTGGGTCCCTTGACTCGGAGATTGTCACCTATCTTGAGGAGAGAAATATGGCGCGAGATATTGCCCTTCTCGTAAGTCTGAAAAACGTGAGACACAATCTAAGAGCAATGGGGAATGATAATACCTTGATAAGGAGATCGAAATGGCCACGGTCGTCGTCGTTGCTGACCGGGGTGTAGCTCCGCACAATCTCCTTGCCGTTAATTTCTGCTGATACAGAAATGTGCTGGCCAACAGGAAGTCCAAGGACATCCTGCGCGTGGGGGAGAGTAAAGCGGTAACTGACGGGATATGAGAAGAAGTTCCGATAGAGAATTCATTTTATTTACATGGCAGTATTAGGAGACACCTTGATTTTCTTCTCGAGAGGATATTCTTGCCAAGCATTAGGGTTCAGAGGCTTTGTACGTCCTATAGCGTTTTCATATTAAAAAAGAGAAGGGATAAAGTAGATTCGAGAGGACTTGCCAGTATGCAATACTTTGGAGTAGAAGGCGGTCGCAACAATAATGAGCCCAGTGACAACCACGGCAGGGGAACCAGCTAAGGTGACTAAATCATATGTGCCGACATAAGGAACCTCAACAGCTCTGAAATCATCAAGCTGAAGGTTCTTGAGAGTATCTATAACCTGTGATGGTAGTTTCTGAAGGTCGACTTGACCAATGAAAGGAAGAGTAATATCGGCCATGTCAAAACGGTCTGGTGCGCGTCCTTCTTTAGGCAAACCAATAAGAATGATATGAGAGATGTCGTAACCCGCTGCAATGAGCTTTGAGTTGACAAAGCGCGAGAGGAGGACAAGGGAGAAGAAGGTGAGAAGGAGGGAGGCGAGGAAGGCGAGTTGAAATCGGTTGGGCATGCAATTAAAAGGAAAAGGGACCTTCCCCAAAGAATAAATCTCGCACGCCTAGGATTTGCCCGGATAGCACCCTGGATCATGACTTATTTGTGTAATCCACTTGATTGGCTTCGAATTTTTTCCTCAACCCAGGGTACTTTCTACAGAGACATCCTTGAAGGGGTAAGCGGGCGCAGGGTAAACTCACATATGTGCGCCGGAGCGCACTCGTGGGCGATAAATTATCATGCTCTGGTAAAAGATAAGAAAGTACGGATAAAAACACGAGCTCAGCGGCGGAAACGGGTGGGCCCTGACTTGAGGCAACTGGTACTCATGTGGGGCTGGATTCTGGAACCGAGTTTCGGTATTATAAGTATGCATTCAAGCTGATATCTATGATAAATGAAACTGAAGATTGAACGACTCGACGACAATGCGTGTCAAGTTATTAATTATAATATAATTTGACGTGTACAATATCAATATTATTTGAATATCTTTGTAAACAATAAGCCACAAGGCCCACACTGAACCTTCACTACGGTTTCAGACCGGCCGCTGTCGAGCCACAGAAGAGACAAGGCTCTGCTCTCTCTGTCTCCAGCGTTTTCTCTTTCTTCTCTTCCTTTGCTTTCCTTTTTGGCCGGTACACCCTGCTATTGCTGTTTCACGCTGGGCGTGTGCATAGATATCAGGTTTTGACACGCTGTATACGCAAGGTTCTTAGAGCCCGCAGTTTCCAGATATGACCCCTACCCCACGCAGGAGGGGTCCGCCCACCTTTCTTCGTATCCAAACCCCTGCTCAGAGCCCTCAAATAGCCCTGGCGCTCGGCGATTCCTCTGCTTCCGCACTGTCTTCTGCCGCATCCGATTCGGATTCTCCTCCCTTTATTTCTTCAACCAAATCGAACCTACCCAAGAATATGAAAAAATTATCACTTACGCTCCCATCGGCCCAGTCGTCGACAAGCTCACTCCAGATTGCTTCTGATCCTCATAGTACCACAATCGTCCCCCCAGATCCACCAGCTCGCGGCGAACGCCCGCGTCGGCCCTCTATTATTTCTCTCCCATCAGCAGCAAACCCAACCGTCACGTCTCTTCTTCATCGCAAGGAAGAAGAAGGCTCTCCCACTATACCGTACGTTGATGGGCCTACCCAAATTATCCCTGGTATATGGTTGGGCTCAGAGGAAAACGCTCGGAATTGGAAAGGATTAATTGAAAGAGGGATAAAGTCTGTTCTGAATGTGGCCAAAGAAGTCGCGTCTCCTCTCGACTCAGCCGTTGCTCAATCCCTCCGGGCTGTAGCATCCACTCCGAACTTCAAGCAAAACTGGAATTCCGGATCTGATTCCACCTATTATCCGCCAAATCCTGCCACTGGTAGGCCGGGTATGAATTACCTCAAGCTTCAGTGGTCCCATGGTCAACAAGACTTAGTGGAAGCCGGTTTCCAGGCTGGCATGGCATTTACTGATGCAGCTCTCGAACGCGGGGAGGGCGTTCTGATTCAGTATGTTCACATCACTTTCTTACGTCTCTCCATCTTACCAAGCTTCTTATCAGCTGTCAATGTGGCATATCACGCTCCGCCACGATGGTCATTGCTCTTGTAATGAGAGCAGCCACAGAACGGTCATTGTCGGTTCCACCCGAAGTTTGGGCACTAAAAGGTATGCAAGGGGCTTATTCCTTTGTAAAGGAAAAGAGCAAATGGATTGGGCCCAATATGTCGTGCGTGATAATCTAGACTGCCTCGATGATGTCAGCTTATCGAATCATTTGACAGCCTTATTTATCAATTGTTAGAATATGAAAAAAAACTCAAAGGTGAAATAAGTTCACTCTCTCCGTCTGAAGAAACAAGTCTGGTTGATGAGGAGGAGGAATGGGGTCGGAGACGCCGTATGATGGAGGAGAACCAGTCGGATGAAGATGAGAAAGAAAGCTCGCTCGTAATGCGGGAGGCTGAGGCTCTTGACAAAGCAATGGAAGATCGCATTATTGCTCGTAAAACGTCCGCTTCATCACTAGCGTCTTCATCTGGTTCAGGAGTCGGGATGGGAGCTGCTTGGAGAACACGCTATGGCGTCAGTCGGAAGCGTGCGGGATCGATAGGCAGTAACATGACAAACGGCAGTATTATAAGTGAAGATCTCGTTGAAGAGGATGAGGAGGGAGAGTTGTTGGGTGTAGGAGGCGGGTTTGACGATGACCGGGGAAGAAGTTTGAGCGCGGAGCCCGAGGACTCATCGGCTACCAACTCACCTGATGACGAACTCGATGCCACTCCCCAACGCCTCAACCCATTTTCCCCTTTCCACACTCAGCGCCCTCAGACTTCCTTCAACATTCCACCGCCGTCCACTGCCATCCGCTCTACTTTCCCTCTTCCAGCTCGTCCTACACCCAAAGGAAAGCGTCGACCTCCTCCCCTTGGTTTTCTTCCCCCAGTCCCATCTTCTCCCATCTCCATCGTCGTAGAATCAGGTCAATCATTGATCACTTCACCCAAAATACCTCCTTCACGTACACCGACGCTTTCTTTGCCTCCTGTTCGGACACGCACAGAGTCTAGAAGGCTGGTACCCCCACCTCTTCACTTAAGGAATAGCTTGCTACGAAAACCAACAATTCCATCCACTTTTCCATCTGGGCCTTCTACTCCCTCACAAACACTTTTCGTGTTTCCCCCATCACCTACTTTAACGACACGCACACCATCCACCATGACGCTGACTTCCAACATGAGTGGTCCCGTTCCATTCCCTAGTCTTTCGACTCCGCGTGTATCTACTTTCCGTTCCCAAGGACGGACACGGTCGTTTATAGGATTGGGGGCACCACCCACACCAACCACCGCATTCTCCAAGGTGGACGCCCGTGGCTATATCGGCTTGGAGTAACCTTATGGTCCCCTCTCACAACATGCGTCCTGGCCTGTATGACTTATGCAATTCACACCCCTACCATGCCCGCGCCCGACCCCCCGCGCGACGCGACCAACTCCGCCGTACCACCCAGCTATATTTCACTTCATGGACTTATTTTTTATTCCCTTCCTATTTGATTTTGCACTTTGATTATATTCTTTTTTTTTTTTTATCTGGTTGAGTATTCCAGCATGTTTGTTTTGACAATTTACGTTGGACTGGGATGCACGGATCATTTTGTCATTGCATATCATTGTATTACCATTGTTGCATTTTTCTCCCAGTACAAGGCTTTGATAAACATATTTCTGCCTTTTCTAGCTTTTTTTTCTTTCAATTTATTCATTGCTCTTCTGTTGTGTAAAATTTTGTTGATATATAGGGGCCCTACATTACTTTGGATATTGAATTCATGGGCAACTATACACATCCGCAAAACACATCCATACGGCAACTGAACCAGACTTATCGGAAGACCCTCCCAACACTGTTCTTAACCGCCCCTGCAAGAATCTGGCCACCGACGCCACCGAGCCCTAAATTCCACCCAGAGCTCACGACACTATCCGCCCATTTTTGCTTAGCATCACGGTCTCTAAAGAATAAATTATCAATCGTAAACGGTAATAACATGACAAAAATATTCGAGCGTACGCGTATGTAAACCCGATAACGTTCGTGATATTAAATACCAAAGCAAGGATAACGATAGGTATGAAGCTGAAATGTGGGGATTAATTTAGATACTCATCAAAACAAATTCCTAAACTCACGCAAATCCTAGCTTGAGTAGAGATACTATAAAGAGAACAGCCCATAACAAGGGAAAGGCGTAAAGGGCAATCTATGGTGAAGTTGAAGCATTTGTGATCTTTTTCTTGTTAAGTGCACATTACCCAGAACATTCTGGAAAAAACCTTTCTAGGTGATACGATTTCGAGAAATATCAAGAGTAAACTCACCTCGAATCAATGGGATTAGCAGGCCGTGAAGGCTAAATTTAGTCATTAGTCAAAGATAATGAAAGGATATTTTGGTTCACGTTTCTGCTTTCGAATACCCAGTAGCTCTCGCCATCATCATCAACCTAGAACCAGGGTCAGAGTCGAGTTTTGCTTCATTCCGCAAGTCGGTTTAACCTGGTTCCAAAATCGTAAACCGACTAGTGTTCGGCCTGCGACATTCTGAGAGTCAAGAAGAGATTAACATATGGTAATAATGACATGAGATGGCTCACTCACCCGACAATTCCAGAAATCCATAGCGAGTAATACTACTACTGTGACAGTCTGTTCTTGATGAATGTGTCTGGTCAAATTGATCCTCAACACAAAAACTAACCGAAAGAACGTAATTATCCGTGAAGAAACCACATAAGATATATACTGCTATAGCAGCGATTCGGAAAAAAAATAGGAAAAAGAGTGCCAACGGATGAGCAGACTAGAAGACAAATTAGAGGGGAGTGCTTAAACGATGAAAATAGTATGATCAGTTTACTTGACGAAAAATACCAGCAATACCTATAAAGGGTGCAATGAGGACTTGTATACCGGCTCTTCCTACATCAGACATACCAGACTCTGCGTCGGCCTCCGTAGTTGCCATCTGCTCAGTTCTGGTCGTCGGAGTGAGAACGACAGGAGTCCTAGTATTCACGTTCCTTGCGGAGTTGATATTGCCTGAGGGAACGACTGTGGGTTCATCTGATTCGATGGTATCAAGCAGTGGTGTAGACACGCTCATGATGTCGTTGGTAGGAGTCAAATGGCAGTTTATTCAAGTTACGTGATCGAGTACAGGGGATTAAAGGTGCTGTACTACAAAACCAAACATGGCTTTGATGGTAGATGTTTCCGTAGACGAGTCAGCGCTCAGCGACCTCTCGCCATTGCTTGGTCGTGCGCATACACCTACAAGTGTATTGCCTGATATTTCACTCGCCATATCTGCCATAGCGAATACACCAGCAAACGAGATCAATTGTGAACAGTTTGACCTCCAATCCCTCCCAAACTACGCTCTTCAATCTGCTTTCAAACTGGTGGTTCTCCTTCAGCTTCGACGCAAGAGACTACAACCCGTCAATTCGAATGACCTTTTCGAAACTTGGTCCCGTGAGGCAAGACACATTCAAGAAGCCAAAATCCTAGAAGACAAGGCTGCTGCTGTTTGGGATTCTTTCCTTCAAGACTATCGTAATCCTTGTGAGATTAAGACCGCCCTATGGAGTCAATTTCCGATGCAGCAGGGAAAATATCAACCTCTTAGAGGTAAGTAAAGCTTTTACCCTACCCTGCTTGCTGTCCTAACATCCTCTTAGTTGTTGATTTTCTCGTCGATCGCGACTCACCAGCCTCCATGATCTCTCATCCTATGGTCATGTCAGGTCTTACGCATATATGGGAACACGGCTTTTATCCAGTGCCTCCCAGAAGCTCCGGACTTCAATCAGCCTTACGATGTTATAACACGCTCGCCAGTCCTCGGTGAGTTATTGAGTCGATAATCTGTCCCGTGATTATTTTCAAATGCTGCTAGGTCATTTCATTTTATCGAGCTGTCGTCCCACATAGGATTTCTCTTCCTCCTCTCCCATTATCTGCTATATCCATACGAGAAACCTCATACTTGGACCAACGTCTCTGAATTTTTCGGGTGGCGCGAATGTTCTCTAATACTTTTTCCACTTTCCTTCGCCTTACGATCAAGACCACGTTCTAGCATGATTTTTTTGTTGGTGCCTCTTTCATTTCTCCTTGGTCTCCCTTTTCCTCCCTCACCAGGCGACTTCTCTTTCACGGTTCTCCTCTGGGGATTCTTCCTCCATATTTTGCAATTGCATCTTCCCAGTCCTCCAAGTCCATTATTCCTTTTATCGAAACATCATACCTTATCCTTCGCTGTCTTTATTTCTGAGCGTCTTTCCACTATCCTTTGTCCAGTAGTTCTTTTCTTCTTACCGACCTTTCTGTTTGCCTCGTTTCTTTTATCAATCTCACTCGTGGATACTTTCGGGAAGCTCCTTATCCATCCGTCGGCCTACATGATTCAAGATCTACCCTCCCCATCGGAAACACGCCTAGCTTTTTTAACTTTGCTTATCGCAGTTATTGGGCTTGCCATTTTCTCAGCGTTTGCCCTCGCTACCTCACCAGACACCCAGGTGAACAGCTTACATTCCTGGGATAAATATTCAGAAGAAATAGGTCTGGCGGCTCGGAAGTCCTACTACCGCGCCATCAGATCCTACTCCAGAATCTACACATTCCCTCCTCCCTTCAACATCCTTCATCTATTTATTATCCAGACCCCCGAACTCGTATTAAGAACTCGATTTCCTCGAGTGGAAAAATATCTGTGGAGGGCTGTTGTAGGTCCCTTTGTGATCCTTTCAGCGCTGTTGTTTTTGGGTATTCAAAAAGGCACCTCCCGCTTTAGGAGGACCATGGTATAAGATGTAGACTGGGTTATATTTATAACAACCTTTCCATCAATAACATACTAGTTTTCAAGACATTATTTTGTGGCTGTGTCATCGCATAAATCAGCCATTACAGTATTTTTTTCCCAGCCCCCCTCATCTCTCCCTGTAACGTGAAAATGTCGAAAAGGCCTTTGAAACGACGACTCCTCGAGCTCGGGTCTCGAGATGGCCAACGTGCATCGTTATCCGAGACGGCCTCAGCCCAACAAAACGTCCCATCTTCCTCTACGGCTTCTACAAGAAGTCTTCCGACATCAACAATCCCGACGTTGACGACCCTATGTGGCCGCGCGTTTGCGGCTAACTTCGCAAAGCTAAGGAGCAACCCGGCATGGGAATACAAAATATCCAATGATTTAAGGGCCATTCCAGACCCATTGATTCCGAAACTGTTTACCATGCTTCGAGCTTCCTGCCCAACATTCCTCAATCACGAATTTATCGTTACTGTAGGCAAATATAGAACTTATCCACTTTCTCATATGTTCATGCTCGAATTGAGTTAGTATCTTCTGCGAGGTCCTTCCCTGGTGCTCAGGGGTGATCTACCTGGGGTGAATAGGTCGACCGTTTCTAGCATCTCAAGGTTCAATCCCGGTATACAAGAACTAGAATTGTCTGGTTTTGCGAACATTCCAGACAAAGGGTTTGCATCCCTAATACGACACCTGAGTTCTCTTCGCATCCTCAATTTATGGTGATCAAAAAATACATTCCTTGTCCGCAGTTCCTTATCGTTTCTTTTCTTTTTTTGAATTTCAATCCAGCGGTTCAGTCAAGGTAGGGTCAGAAACCATCAAGGCCGCAGCAACAACCTGCCCGAACCTTAGAACTGTCAATTTGAATTACACATCTGTTACTCCAACCTCACTGGTCCCACTGATCACTGAATGCCCACATATAGAAATACTCAAACTGGGGGGAGTTCAAAATTGGGTTAGTATACAACAATCATCGCACATTTTTTTGGTCCACTGTTTATGCCTGCTTTTCAGACAGACTCAACTTTTTCCAATTTTATATCTGGTGTTGGTGAAGACCTTCGACGACCCACGTTACGCACATTGAAACTTCGACAAACTTCCCTTTCCGATAATTCTATCTGTTTTCTGCTGGTCTTGTACCCGGGACTGCAACGATTTGATATATCATTTACACACATCCGACATCCAACCATCCTTCTTTCCCCATCTACAATACCGGCCCTACAGAAATTATCCCTTACATCTACCCCAGTATCAGGACCTAATCTGGTCAAAATTATCTCATTGCTTCCCCAACTAAGAACATTAGGCCTTGGGGCCTTGGGTAGTAGTGGTGGATCACGTATATCTGTGGGGAACAACTCTGCGATGACAATGACCGACAGCCATCTCCGTGACTTAACTACCATCCTCGAGACATTTACGTTTCTAGAAAGTATAAACTTAGTTGGCAACACCAAATTGGGAACTAAATCGGACACCCAAAGCTCACTCTCTTATTTTATTAGTCGTGTGGGCAGGAAGTGTAAGGTTCGATTCCCGCACGCAATCATTAGAGAACACATTCAACTAATTACCACTGTAGAAGTTAAACCTTGCAGGCATTCCCTGGCTTCAATCTGCTGATTTAGCTGGGCTGGCGCCTGCAGACTACAACGTGGATGCTTCTCGACTTGAGACGCTGATCCTTAACAATACCGGAATCGATGATGAGGCAGGTGTATATATCTCTTCTTGCCCTTCGTTGGCATCTCTAGGATTAGCTGGCACAAAAATTACAAGTATAACTATAACTTACTGTGAGTATAATGACTGATAAATTCACCACTTTCCCTCAGGCGGAGGTCTTTTCCCGGTCATCAATGCCTGCCCCAAGTTAGAAAGTCTGGACCTTACAAGTTGCAGAGGTATCAAGGTTTCAGACCGACGGCGGTTTTTTGAGGTCCGTATCCTTTCTGGATCTTTCCCGTTCCACAACCTGAAAGAGAATTAGCAGCTTTGGGAAGACCAAACATGTGACCTGGAACATATGTAGGTAGTGCTTTTCATATTTGTCGTAATTTACGAATCCCAAAAAAAATGTCTCTATCCTAGGTAGGCGTACAATGTACTTTCTACGACA
>MU150538.1:0-12705 GCA_015584075.1 Collybia nuda | reverse complement strand
CCCTTACCTAACATCACTAATATAAATAAATTTTCTTTTATTATAGATTTCGAGATACCGGTTACTGGCTATCTTTCCTTAACCTTGACTTTTTCATCAAGCGACTTTGGAATGACGAAGAGCGCCTTCGAATACAACCAGCGTTTATCTATGCTGGGCTTGCCATGTCAACGTTGATGAAGTCAAGCGAGATTGAATTCAAGTCACCAGGACGCGATCGAGCAATATGGTTGAGGAACTCTGCACAACTCGCTTTAGAGAAGGCGTGGTCTTCCGAATGGGTCGACGCCTCACTCGCTGAAGCTGCCCTGGTGAATTTTTCGTCGTCTACCACCCTGAATATTCATAAATTATTTTACTGACCTTGATTTTAGATACTTGCCCTTTTCGAGTCGTCTGCTCACCCTCAGTATAGCCCCGAACGACTCAAGAACTCGCTCCTGCTTCTCGATCAAATTGTTCGGAACCTCGGCTTGACGACGATCGACGCCCATGACCGAGACGTCTCCATGTTCCCTGCAGATAGCGTCCCTATGGTCCATATCGATGCCAGTATCTCTGATTCTCCAAATAGGAAATGCACTTGCATCCCTGCCGACGCCGCCCAACCCCCGAATCCTTTCACCTCCTGGTCGTATATATTACCCTGGGATTCCTCGTGGACTGACAGTCAGATTCGCGATGAAGAGTGTCGACGCCTTTGCTGGAGCGCACTCAATCTCATATGCAATTATATTTCTCAATGCGCAGCGTTCGATATAGATCCTCCGGAATTTTACTTGGGCGATTCTCGTAACGTCAGTTAAAGCTGACCATCCTTTTTTTTTTTCAAAGACACTGATTTGTTGTCATAGTACGCTCTCCTCTTCCCAGGCGAGGTCCTGGACCGCATGTCACCCAGTTACCGTGCGGCTCATTCTCCATCGCCCAAGGAGTCTGTATGGGGTCTGTATTGCCGTAGCATGTTGTTATGGACGTTCTGCAACCGTTTGTTGCACTCTACGGCCAGCAACGAGACCAAGACCGAGCTTATCTTCGACGCGTGGCCAGAGACTCAAGCCTTGCAGGACTCATTGAGGATTCATGATTGTAATTTGGACACTGCCCTTATTTACATGTGTCGGGAATACATATACAAGTAAGTAGTAGCTCCTCTTGTTTAGCTCAGGGGTTCGATGCTAACGAATTTCCAACAGCACGCAAATTACAATTACTCAGGCCCTGCGCAGGTTGGTCCCTTCTTCGAGCGTGTGGGTCTTTCAACACCTTACGGTTGACCTTCAGCTTACAAGGTTTGCCCAGAGAATCACCTACCTTCAAACGGAAACACGCTGAGGAGTGGCGTGCGTAATCACATGGTTGTCTCCGTTTTGCCGATCATCTTACCCTTTTCGCTAGTGTGGTACCAAGATCGCGTTATCCAAGCCGTGAAATCTGCCGTAAACCATTTAGGGAGTGTTCAAGGGCATCAGCTTACACGCCGTCCCTTCCAAGTCACATGGTTCTCCAATCAACTTTCCATGTTAGGTCCCACTTTTCTCCACCCTCGGCGCTGGAACTGACAGGATGTACTAGCTGTCTAATGCTGTGGAACCAGGACCGTACGCTAAAGAACGCCCTGATCCTTGCCAAGTCCATTTTGCAACCAGTCGAGGTCATGAACGCTCTATGGCCATGTATAAGTAAGTCAAGCTTATCTCCATTCTGTTACGAGTCATAACATTGGCATACAGTTCTCCAGCGCCAATCTGATGATCTACGTCAACGTCTGATTGAGGCATGTGGCGTAGTCGGTCTCGAACCGCCGGTCCCTGCGAACTATACTCTTCCGTCCTTATAGGACACACATTTCATATGCGCCACCAACTAGCCTATTTTCATACGGACTCCGCTTAACTGTCAGTTGTTCGCTTTTCGTTTTTCATTCACATTCCCATTCCCGTAGTCTTTGTTGTACAATCTACTTTGTACACGCCTTCTATTTGTTATGATCGTTGCCATAATTTCCCCAGCATATACCATCTACCTTCGCGGATCCCAATAATGAAGCTCGCTTTATTCTACAATGCAATTTTCATATGCCGAATCACCTTTAGGGAAAGACTAGGATCCTGATGAATTTGTCGACGTGTTGGGTTTACATTTGTGTATACGCTTGTGATCCTTCCAGCCTTCTTTCAGACAGTCCGAATCGCAGAAGTAGGCCTGTCCCGCGCATGAACCTAAATATCGATTTCCGCTCGTTAGTCAATTCAATGACGGCAGGCCGATTCATTGACTAACCGCCACATTTTTTCCAAGAACCAACCGATCCACACGCGAAGCAACGCCGCACTAGTTCAGGCTCCACTTGCCGCCCCCCATCAGTCTTAGCTTCCTCGGGCTGGGCTCGTGATGGTGTGAGCTGCAGCTGCCATAGGTCTCCGAAAGCATGGGACACCCTTCGCGAATAAATGTACTCGTTGGTGATCTTTCCGCCATAAAGGTATATCTTTCCAGTCGCCGGATCAACATTTAATTGGGCCATAGATCGGTAACTTGGGAACCCATGACTGATGACTTGCTGCCACCGAAAGCTTGCTGGACCATGTTGTGAACATTCCTCAGAAGTGGAGGTATCCTCATTTGAAGTAGGCGTATCATAAATAAAGGTATCAGCATAATATGAAAATGCCAAGCGATTAACATTATTGTCCACAAAAAAGTCAGTCGGGACGTTGGCATTGTACCCTCCGAAAACAATGGCCTTTCCGAGCCCTGGGTGCTGAGGAAGAATCAGCACATAATCAACATCATGATACAAGTGGGGGCTTACGTATACGCATGAAGCCTCCGTTCTAGCGCATGGTGAGTTCCCATCCATTTTCTCCCGGAACCACTTCCCCGTTTTGATATTCCAACACCAAAGATCATCATAGGCATACCCCGTAACCAGTATTCGTTTCGTGGATGTAGGTGAAGCCATGCGATCACACTCCCCAAACAGGAGAAAGATATGTTCCCCAGCTTTATCAACCCAGCTTGAAGCGGATTGCCTATGCCCTGGGCATGAATAATCTCCCTTTTGACCTGGGAAGACAGTACCACTAAGTCTCGTCCATTGCTTGGTACCAAGATCTAAGACCATAAACAGACTGCAGCCATCGCCTAACATCCCATGTGTGCCGCCGAAGACGTATAACTTCCCGTCTACTAGTTGCTGCGTGGAATACCTCAACTCATTCTTCGGGTACGGCCAGTCTTTAATGCCCGCAGCTTGATCATCCGGATTGTTCGGCTTGAACCTCGTGGGCATGCAGTCCCACCGATTAGCCTTGAGGTCAAAGAAGTCCAGCGTGGGACGGCCCGTGAATAGATATGCTCTGGCGCGTGTAGAATCAAGGACCATGTGCCAACCAAGAAACTCTCCCGTCGCAGCAATATTGACAGGATATTTGGGAAGGGGGACCCACGATTCACGGGTCTCCAAGTTTAGACGAAAGAAATCACGATGAATAGGACCATGGCTACTTTGTGTTCGACCACCGGCAATATAAAGATGGCCTGTTAGATTGATGCGACGTTGAGATAACAAGATACCCGATCATGACTACCAACGTACCGTCCCAGATAAAGCTCGCGAAGTCCAATCTTTTGGAAGGACCTCCTGCATTACGGATCCTAAGCTTTTGCCATGTTCCCGACACACACAAATCTGGATATTTCATATCAAGCCCGACAAGGTGGTTGATATCGGGATGCCGTAGTTTGATCATCTCGATGAGTTTTGGGAACTTAATGGCGAAGACGTTTATTGGCATCTTCTGATGCTTTGTGAGATCGTAGATATTGGTTTTGGCACTCCAAAGCCTCTGCATGGTGGCGCCCGTGTTGCCCAGATCAAAGAATATATCAGCAGCCAACGACTGAATCTTGAGGTTCTCCCTGGTGAATTCAAACAGTTCGGGATTATATGTCTCCCAATCTATAAAGCGTAACTAATGAGCGTAGAAGAGAGGAGAAAAAACAGAGCTCACCTCGAAGGGGCCTTTTTAACTTGAAGCGAGCATTCAGCACGACAGCTCGGGCTTCTTCTATCCATCTCAAAGCCTGCGACAAGAAAATATCAATTTGGGAGTTGATGGTTACATGCTGCAATTCTTACGCCTTGCAGATAACCCATTGTATACTCGCACTTGGCAAGTCCGTGATAACACCAGAGAAGATATGCTTGTTCCAGGGGGGTCATGGACATATAGACATCGTCTCTAACCCCTGGGTCAAGGATCAAGGGAATATCCTCCCCTACCATAAACGATGACGCGAGAAACGAATACTGATCATATGCCTCTTCGATATAGCCCGCTTGATACATATCCATAGCGGATATTGGCCTTCATTTTCAAATTAGCCTTGGATAGACACTCTGGGGTCTAGCGCACCTTGTTTCTTCTGATTCCAATTCCTCTTCTGGGTCTTCTAGATCTGCTCCTGGTTCCTCATCACGGTTGTTGTTGCCTTCATCACACTTTTCACTTGTGTCGCGCTCCGTTGCAACACCATCGACATCTCCTTCTGTTTTTGACTCCTCCGTCGCGTCCGTGTTTTCCCACTCCTGTACGATTTCCACCGGTTTCGTGAGCTTACCATCCCTTACGAGCTCGTCCCACAACTGAAGGTCTCCCACCCAAAATTGGGCCATCCACGCTCGCCGTCGCACAGTATCTTCATCCGGTTTCGTGACGGTGATATCAGGCGCCATGGACTAGTGGAGAACTGGAGATTTCAAAAGAGGAGGAAAACCAGTGACAGGCGAAGAAGTTGCACTGGCAAGCGCTCATGCCAGCCTGCCGGCATGCACGTTCATCAACTTAATGTTACCCAGTGAAGGGCTTGCCAAACAGTAATTACGTTGACGAGTTCGCCGCGCATATTGCTCTTCGGGTGGTGTTCGATTCGGGAACTGCTGAAGCGAGTATGAAAGCGATGACGTAACATCCCATTTTTATTTAATTGTAAAGGGTGGTTCTTGACTTCTGGAGGTGATTACATTTACATTTTTTAACGCAGAGTAGTGACTCACGTTTGACAATGATAGGACGTAAATAGTTGAGAGCATCCCTGATTCCAGTAAGAATCCTCTATATCGAATAAATTAGTGCAGTCTTTAGTGATAATCGTCAATTCAATGTGTCCAAAAGCATCGTATGAGCAGATTCTGAGTATCGTCGGCATGTCTTATCGATGGAGAGGCTTGGAAATCAGGATTAGCTGAATAGAGATAGTCCGGATGAATGAATCTGCAACATGATATATTCAAACCTCCTTATTGGCCATTGGCCAATCCACTTACTCCAGCAGAATCCCGCAATGCTAAAGTTTATGGGGTTGCAATAGGCCTCTAATAGGGCAATGGTGTGATTGAGCGAAAACATCGTGACGAAAATCCTTTCTCTGTGCGACCAAAGCCCCTTTTCCGATGACGGAGTTCCGAAGGCACAGCCACCGCTCATCCTTCAACCACTTTTGACCTTAAACTTGATTCAAACGAGGTAACACGAGCTTTCTTCTGTCTCAAACCGGCCCCTTTTTACTCTATTAAATAACATGTCAGTTGGATAAAGATGAATCCTACGAGATAACTCTCTTACCCCCCTATCATGAATTCCAATACCCGGCTTGCAAAATTAGGCTCTTCATGGACGGCTGAGGACCTCCATGCATACAGGGTCAAGGTTGTCGATACCGACGCCTCCACATTTTTCGGAATAAATCAGCTTCCTTCCCCCTCCGTCTCCGCAGAGCTCCTCACTACCTCCAATGTCGTCGCCGACCAAGAATTCCTCACGAAAAATGACCAGCTCTTCTTCGCCTACATGTATGCGGCCATGCGGAACTCTCCAGATACGGACTGCACCACATCCGACTTCGCTGCCCACCTCCTGCGCATCCTCGGCTTCAGCCAGCTGCCTAATCGACTCGTCCGCCGTAATATAGACCTGCCCCTGTACACATGCGGCCGCAGCTTGCACGTCATTGCAGACGTCTGTCTGTGGGATCCCATTAACCAGACCGCCCTCATGATCATCAAAGAGGATAAGCGGACGCACGATCCCCATAGCGGCGATCCGGAGCCCCAACTCTTCGCTCAGGCCATTGCCGCGTTCCAGTCTTATAACCGGGCACTTCGAGCCGCACGGTTGCCTCCCGTTGACACAAAAATCATCCCCGCAGTTATCATGGCGGGTGCCACTCCAATACTTTATAAATTCGAGATCACAGCCGAGCTGGTGGAGTCCGTGCAGAGTGCACAATGCCCTACAAAAGTTACGAAGGTCCAACGACTCGTGCCCCCTGTGAACAGATGCCACCTTTTGAAAGAGGAAGGGATGGTTCCGGTGGAGACTCGTGCAGTCATGTTGAGTTGCTTGGAAGGCTTCAAGGCGTTTTTATAGCTAATAAACGACAGATGAATTAATGTATTAGGAATGATTGATTAGGCTTACTGAAAACTTGTTGTATTACTAGTATCCTATCGAATTTTAGGCACTTCATCGCAAATAGTAACTTTACTGCGACTATATGCGGTGTCCGTACGTGTGTATATGCTGAAATAGTTGCGACATAATTAAACCTAGCGTGAAAATTAGTCAATGACTTTTATAGTAACGGACTTCAACACAACGCACCATTAACCTTTGAAAGCAGGTTGATCATGGCATGAAGCTCCTATCGCGGCGACTGTGTAAGCGCTAAGGTTAAAATTTTTGAGTTCTTCACAAAAGCCTAAAATTAAAATTAAAAACCTTATCAGCTTGAACTGTGTGAAAGGGCTTTTACTTGCCGATTATTGTAGTACCCTGCTGCTACAGTAGCATGAAACAGTCATTTTTTTTTTTTTTGAAAATGAACAAAGATATAGACGCAAGCAGGAAGGAGCATCGTATAGAATTGAAAGAAACATCAGAAAACAAACAGAATCGTTTCAATTTTTTTTGGTTTATCACACCACGTGATTATTTCGTTCACATGACATCCGCCAAGTGAATGCGGCAAATTAGGCGAATTTATATGATTTAGCATGCGCTTAAAGGTCCAAATTAATCGAGCATGAGGTCAGGGGAAAGCGCAAAGAAAATACGACGAAATTGCGATGAGGGCGATCGTATTTGCGGCCTACATAGTTTAGGTGTTTATCTAAATGATGCAGGAAATAAATAAATAGAACACCATAGAATAGATCACGTGCACATCTTAATTAACTCATTCAAATATTTCCTTGAAATCGGCTTTTTCTTTCACCAAGAACGGTTCATGGAATCGCTCTTTATGCAGGTATTTTCCTGTTGCTTGGGCCGACGCTCTCGTGAACCAGTGAGTAGAATCATACACTCAGAAACTTGAACTTAATTGGCGTCATTTGTGATAAGGATATTGCAGACGACCGGTCGCGGCTTATCCCCGCGACAACGGAACCGTCCTTGTAAGTCCTTAAATTTATCCAATTTGAGTCTTACTTACTTGAGGTAATGGATCTCCTTAGAGAGAACGTCTATGATGTGGTTGTGACAGACCAGAGAAAGTTCAAGCAGCGGCTGGGTTCAATAGTGCGGGACAAAGAAGGGTGAGTGGTGCAGGCACGAGTACCCCCTCAAACACGCGGCGTCAAGCTGACATACAGTCTCACCAATTCCGCAGAAAAATGGTCAATGTAACATCCCATCTTCCTTTCAATCTCTACAACCGAACCTTGGCAGCGCAGGACCCATCGTCGTCTCGATCTACCTCGACCACTCGTGAAAGCCAATCCCAATCCCCGCTGACATACCAGCCAAGGACGCGGTCAGGCCTCCAAACCACTTCCACATTCCCTGCTCAGCGGTCTCCGTCTCGGAAATCATCACGGTCAGGGTCACCCCGCTCATCCATTTCATCCCGGCGGGGACGCGCGATCCGCTCCGTTGACGGTCAGATCGACAATGAAGAGCTTTCCTCACAGAGACCTATACTGAACGTTCGCCTTGTTCGGGGTTGTGGCGTGGTGACCGCTGGACGGCGGGGCCGGACACGACTGAAAATGGGGGAATCTTCTCAGCCGGAGCCCAAGGAGAAAGACGGGGACCTTGACGTTGATCTACGGTCAGCGGTCGGTACGGAGTCGCCAGACGTTCTGGACGGGCTAGGCGGGGTGATATCTTCAAGTAACAACCAAGTAGCACCAATCGCCACACTACACGGAGTGCGTTTGTCTTCTTTTTCTTTCCCATCACGTCAACGCAAACTTTTTCTTTTTTCTTTCAGGTTCAGGATCAGGACAATTCTTGCTCGTTTCCCCAACTGTCCATATCACCCGCATCTGATATTGATTTTCGGATTGAGGATATGGGCGCCATCACACTGAGTTGGGACGATTGATCCTCCCCTTCATCTCCACGCTCTCCAAAAAAGCAACTATAATTTTTGGTTTTTGGTTTTTGGTTTTTTTCCCGCCTTCATAGCGCTGGCAGCCACAATGCGCATCTTGTTTTGATCTTTCCTTTTGCGGAACCCCCACATCACACACACTAACATATACCTTGCACCTAGAATCATAGGCATCTTATATATACCTCCATGTAGCTATTAATCCTGGGATCTTGCCCCTTAGACACGATGATGTCTTGCGCATTATTCTTATCTCTCTGGGACATTACATACAAGTCACCACAATGCACCCCCATATCACTGGAAATTTGCGTTGTGTTAGAGCCAAGAGCTGCTGTGCAGCTGAGGCCAGTGTGTTGGGTACATGTTTAGGTACCCAAATATCATATGTGGCCCTAACCATGCTCATCGCCGCCGACGAAAGCCCCATACATATCAGGTGAACACTTCTCGTGAAAGTGTTATGCACCTGTCAGGGTCTGAGGTACCTACCCTTCCTGATGAAGTATCATCCATGCGCTCATGCTGTAATTTCACACTTCGAAGCTACTTCCAGTCTTCTCTTCGCTGTCGAGATTTCACAAAGAGAATAGTCACAGAATGGAAGTCGCCCTGAGAGCAAACATCTCGACTCGGAAGTATGCAATTGTCAAATTGCACGGCGATCAGCTCTGGATCAATGGTTAAGCCACTCAGTCTGAGATCGATTTCCGAGTCTGTGGGGCCTTGAGGACACACAAGGTCAACATAATTTCGTAAATGGGTACGTAAGTGGGCATGAACATATGAAAGTGTTGCCATCAACCATGTCCACAATCTCGAGGCAAAGTTACGTACGGTAGTGGTAAAAGCGGCAAAAAAGTTGACCCCTACCCGACTTGAACGGATGACTTTGTGGAAGCCCATTTCTGGAATCACACACTCTACCACTGAGCTAAGGGGTCATGACATAAGGGTCAACTGAAATGTATATGTTCTTATATAGGATTGGTGACCATACAGACACCAACCTAACTTACTCCTTTGTGAAAAAGTGATTCGGATACTTATGAGCAAGAATATTAGTCTGTTCGTGAATAAAAGTCCATGAGGGTGTTAGAGGAACCCACCATCACAGATATACCACACAGTTCGGGAGCCTTAGTTTCGCTACGTTCGAAGAGCCCAGGGAAGAATGCATAGAAATTGGGTGGTTTGGCGTTATGTGTAGTCATGTATATGGGTCATCAGCGAATCTAGCCAAATTTCTCGTCGGCGCCACATTGATGCCTCTCAATAACATAGACAGTTCACTTGCGGTGGTAATGTGTGTTAGTGGTACTTGAAAATGTGGGCATATCTGTCGATAGATCCGAACATCTAGTTCGTACTCGGTAACATGAAGAAACTGCCGAAACACAATCATCGTAATATCGCCTATACCCATAAATGTGGTGAGGTTGTATCATGAGTGTAGCCACTCGAAGTTTCTAAGTAAATTGAGACAATTAGATTTGATTCTACGCATATACATTGGGCTACATTGGATTGTGACTGGAGGGCCGAAGATGAAGGAGTCTAAACCTTGAAATTGATACTCGAATTATCATGTACCTTCTTCGTCTGCCTTGCGCCTGCCAAAATCATAGGTGCAGATAATCATAGAAACCAAATTTCAAAACTGCGGGAGCTGGAGAAGAAACTAACAAGATCGTGACAAATCCACCGGCTTCATACCCAAGTACTTGAGATCGTATCAAGGATTCGTAGCAGGATATCTTCGTCGACGTTTAGGTTCTAGAACACAGAATGACGACGTGAGGTTTTGCGGCAGGAAGAAAAACCGGCCGCACGAGCAAATAAAAAACGTGACCCCTACCCGACTTGAACGGATGACTTTGTGGAAGCCCATCACTGGAATCACACACTCTACCACTGAGCTAAGGGGTCTTGTGAAGTAACCGCATTCGAATTTACACAATCGGAAGCTCTCAAATTCAACCGTCCATATATGTGAACATCAGACTGGCTCCACATCCGACATAATCTTGGATACCTATATGCGCTCCATATATAAAAAGGCGGTTCCGGTACGCACACCACCCATAAACTTTTGTAAGCTATCACTAAATGTTCGGAGTTTTTAGCTCTGGCTATCACCCCATTCGTAGCACAAGTACCTGTGTCTTCAAAAGTCAGGCGGCTCTGCAGGAGGAAAGCTTTTCCTCGCTTCTCTTTTCCAACGAAACTGTCCATTCTCCCGCCCTTACAAATCATTTATGGTTTGTTTGACCCCGCAAGAGTACAGATAGGGAAGACTTTGGGCGATACCATGTGACGGAGTGGAACGAAGGACTACGTGTGGGGATTCAAGTTTGTAGGCTTTGTGCTACCAGACTACAGGGGCGTAAACACGGAAGGTCTCGCCTTCAGATTTCAAGAAACCTCCTGTGGCATCGAGTCCTCTTGAAAATTCAATCGGGCTTTCCAATAGTCGGGGTGTGGGTGCGATACGCATATATAACCTTTTAATGGTACCTACACTCAACTCACATACACCCGTAACCCTACTCGTTCACCAACCATAACCATTCTTCCGTGACGGCCGACCTTGGTGCCCCTCGTCCTCGTTTCACCACAGCCACCAAAAGCCTGAATGGGTCGATTATTCTCTTAGCTGAATGCGTTGTAGGCCATATTTTACCACCATGAGATACCGGCGTGGCATGGCAGAATATATAGGATCAACATGGAGCTGGAGAGGCATCGTACGGAACAAGCCCCTTCTGCGGATAGGGCTTGTCATGTTTCGACTCACTCCAGCTAGATGAATCCAAGATATTTTAGCTAGCAAGTTCCCCACAATATCTGGGGATTTTTCGTATGTCATACAGAGGCTCAGGGGTATTTTGACCAGTTTACGCTCAAGGGCGATAGGGATAACGCTTCATGGGCCCATTCAAAATTCCAATTTTAGACAGGGCGTCCAGGAATGCAACATTTTTCACTTTGAGCAAATAGCGTGTACATATGGTACACGAATCAAAAACACAACCAAGTTTTTATGTTCGGCCACCGATTCGGATATCTTTCCAGCCACTTACATCAAGCACTATTCATCCAAAGTATGTCCTCGTTTTGTTAAAAAAATTTCCCGAGGTCAACTAATATGGTCCATCACATAGTGGCAAACTCTCGTTATCGGTGCTACGCGACGTTAGAACACCATCTACGAATGTCACCGTCCGATAACTGACTCCATACGATGTTCCGTGGCACGCATGCGGAACAAGGCTCCAACATAACAAAAGGAAGGCCCAACACCATCGACTAGATCATCAATATCACCGGGCATCCTCGTGGAAATATGTATATATACATTTCTATAAGCGATATCAATTCATCACGCTGGCTATCAACCCACAAGATTTCTCGTGTAACGTTAGCAGGTTGCCCAGAGTATGGGGGAAACGTTGGATACCATTACGATTACCAGCTCATGCAAAATATACCCATCCAGTTTCTAAAATCAACCGATAGTGGCACCGCCCGCACCGACATATACATTCTTTCTAATCGCTGCGCTCGTGAGCATAGGCCCAGAGGAGGGCGCATGCTTTTTTTGTGCCCCTGTCTCGTATAGCCTCCGAACAAGGGAGCTGAAGCCGGATTTATGAATAAGGAAATCCTGTATTCTTTTTTTGAAGTTCCCTCTGGATCGTTTGATCATCCCGAGGAAATGGTCCTGGCATCCGATGCACGCCGGGTTATTTATCCCACTACAGAGTGTTCATGTTATGCCTATTCTTCAGGCTCTACATACTCTCCCTCCTCTTAATGGAGGATGTCCCATTCATCTAGTACTTTCTTTCCTCTGGACACAGTTGGTCATCGGTCGAACTCGATATCACCAGTCCGATGTCCCCAAGACATATATCTGTCATTTTTCCATCTCACATATTCTTATCATCAAGTTACGAATCAGAAATCAACATGGCAATCCCTAGGCCCGCCCGCTGTCCTGCTTCAAAATTTCGATGCCACGCCCTGCATGAATTCACCAACCACTCGCCACTCTTATCTTCCGGTCCCATTGTGCGATCGAACCTTTTAAGCCTCTGACCAACTTATTTTTTCAAAAGCGACTCCTGGAAGGTAGTACCGAACCTCTTTTTCACGCTTTGCCAGCCGAGAGATTTTAGAGTTGTGGGCCATTATGCCATCGCTCCCCTTCGCAACAATTCAAGAGAAAAGATCGCTCTTGCAGCTTAAAAGTATTGCATTGATAATCGGGGTCAGTGGGTCGGAGAGTTATATCGATTG
>MU150537.1:0-12739 GCA_015584075.1 Collybia nuda | reverse complement strand
TCAAGTTTGGCTAGGGTAGCACGGAAACTTGAACCCTGGTTTGGGGACTGAGGGAGACGGAGTACTTTGAGCAAAATGAGCGTGACTACGTGTCAAATATCAATCGTCATTCCAAAAGTTCAATACAAAGTTACGAACTGACAGGACCAAAGGGAGCATTGAACAAGAATCTAGGTATAAATCAGCCTTCTGTATTTCGTGTCATATTGATTTTGACATACATCCATCTCCAGTTCCCTGATTTGGAGAACCCTCCTCCAACCAAAGGTCCTATTGCATCAGCAACTGTAAAAACAAGATTTATCAAGTTAAGATATGCTCCTCGCTGGCGTTCGTTTGTCAGTTCTAAAGTATGGATAAGAATCAGCCGGTTTTTGGAAATATAAGGTGACACTCACGCGATACTAGAATAGATGACAAGGATAACAGGCCTGCGCCGCCAACACCACTTATCAATCTTCCAGCGACGAGCTGGGTGAGGCCTTTACTGAGTCCTGCGATTAAGTTGCCGAGTATGAAGACCCAGATTTCGATGATGAGAAGCCGTTTTGTCCCCACTGCGTCCTTTGATGCGCCCACCACATCAGACGAAAATGACATACCAGAAGCAAGAAAAAACCCCACATACTGCCAGACGTCCAGTGATGGGTTGGATGGCCGTGGTCGTGAGCAGGTACGACGTGCTGATCCATGTGAGAGAACCTTTGACATTCAGGGCGCTGCCAATCCCTGCGATCGATGTCGCGACGATCGTTTGTTCTGCACTCGCCGATCAATGAATACGGACGTCCAATTGATGGTTATATTATACCTATGGCAAATAAAAATGTTGCTAAACCTAGACTAAAAATAAAGAAAATTGAACAGAGTTTATTGTCTTTGGTTGTTAAAAGGGAATAAATGACTTACCTGAATAAGATGAGCGCAATCTGGGCGAACCGCATATCGTCGAATTTTGGAAAACCATCACTTGGGTCCTTTTCATGAGCCCCTTCGACCTGAAGAGGCTCTTTTTCTTTAGAGTCGGCGTTAATAAGGGTATCAGGGCCCACCGAGCCAGTCATGGTTGCAGGGACGATGGTAATTGCAGTATCGCAATGAAGCTGAGGTTGCGCAGCGACATTATTCGACATGGGAGAGTATTCCGACGAACAGCGCGTGCCCCACCGCGTCGCACGGCCGTAAGTCCATGCACCACGCGTAGTATATGACTCGAAACGTAAAATTTGGCCTTTTCACATCCCAGTCATCCCAAATTCGGATCTTCAATTTCTAATCTTCCAATCTAGGTCATGAGGTAAAACCTCTTACAACAAAAGTTCTATTTACAATTGCAACAGCACCCTTAAATGGGCAGCACTTGCGAGTACAAAAGGTGAATATAAAGTGTACATATAAGGCTTTATGTGTTTCAGTGAACAGGTACGCCAGACGGTACCCAGGACAGAATACATCGCATCCTTGAAATAAGTTATCAAAAAAAAAAACACCCCAACCCTCCTCCTTCAATATCAATTGCGTGCCTTTAAGTGTCTCAGCTTTGGTATAACCCGCTTCATCTCTTCCTCTTTCCAAACGTCTCGACTCGGCTGTATCGTGGTTACCACGACCGCAGTATCGTCTTTATAAACTAACTGGGTCTCATCACCAGCAGACACCCCACTCCAAGATCCCATTGACTTATTCCAAGATGTGGTGTTTCCATTCGACCTTGAACTGGAGTCAGATGTTCTCAACCTTTCTAGGCCACAATAAAGATATTGTGAGTATTTCCTGCGGTATAGAAAACACGGTCAAATGCACTAACCTGATATTTTCAGTGCTCGAACGGGAATGGCCCTTTTTCACCAAATCCTGATATGATGATGCCAACGTCGCAGGTAGTGAGATATCTATGACACTCCCGCTTGGCGTGCTAAACCGCGAGCGGCGGGGCGAAGTGCTCCGGGATGGTCTCGAATCCCCGGAGCCTTTACTCTGCCCTCGGCGGGTCTTGCTTGAGCCTGCCTTTCCTTCTGTCGAACTAGGGGTAACATTCCGATTAAACGGCGACGAATCCTGTGCTGCTTTATAATCGAACTGATACGACCTTGGTTGCATCCGCCGCTTAGGCGATACGCTGGTTGTAGGCTCATCCAGGCCATCCAATGAGCTACGTCTAGCGTAGCGTATCGGGGATGGGCTCCGTGAGGGACTCTTTGGCCCTCGGTAGCTTTTCCTAAACGAGCGAAGTTGGTCTCGGATCGCGCGTGATCGGCTACGCGACTCTGTAAACGAATCATCCGATAGGCTGCCGCGCGAGCTGGGCCGTGCATACCGCATGGGCGACGGACTTCTAGAGAGCACCGCAGAGTAGTCTTCATCATCTATAAACACCTCCAAAGGGGGCTCAGGGGTCTCATTTGCTTTAACAGGAGAGGGAGGCTCATCGTTGCTGAGGCTCCCCAGAGGGTGAGAATGCAAAAGATCATCAGAAAGTGTCAACACATCTGCAGCCGTACGGGGTTTTGCCTCGAGGACCTTAGAGGGTGGTGCAGTAATAACTCCTCCCCGGTCTGACAAGAAGCGATTTGTAGATGCCGGTGCTGACACAAGTTTGGGCGAGGTGGTCGGGGAAAAGGAAGATTTAACTGTTACGTGATATGTTGACGCCCGGATGGAAGCTGAATTTCTTGCTGATGGAGGCGGTGTTATCGCCGGATTAGGTATGATGGGCAAGGGAGAGGTGACACGATGAGCTGGGCGGCGCGAGTTGGATGTGGGAGTTCGAGACCCAGAGGAGTTTGCATCGGCAGAGTGATCCCGCCGAGGGCGAGAATGCGAGCGAGTACGGGGTGGGACAGGTCGAGCAGGCGGACCTGCATAGTTAGATGGACCTGCCTGACTAGACGAACTTGCATGGGCAAATAAATTTGCAGGGTTAGGGGGGCTAGTATGATTTGAGGATGGTGTTGCTTGGGCGGGCTGGCTCGGGTTGAGATCTACGGGCCTCGAAGCCCACGAACTCGGCACGGCATCAAACTGGGATCGAACACTCGTGGTGAAACCATCACTTGGGCTTGGGCTCGTCCTAGGCCTCTTGCTTCGTGCAGGTCGGGGAACATGTCGGGGTAATTGCACGGGAGGGCTCGTACTTGTAGTCGTGGCTGGGGGTATGCGGGGTAATGGGCGGATCTGGCCTCCCGGACTCGTGTGCAGGTTTGGTGAAGAGGATGGGGCTGATGGGGGAGAGCACGAGGGAATTTCCTTTTCAGTGGTATCGGTAACCATAGACTGGTACCGTACATTGACACCTTGAGGTGCAGTCGTTTGTGCTCGAGGCCGAGAGGGGGATGTCATTAAGACTTTGGATGAGGGTATTCTCTGCTGCATGTTCCTCATGGCAGCACTCTTGCTACTCTCGACAATGGGTCCAGGGTTGGGAACGGCTGGAAGGGGCCTGGGAAGTGGCAGGGTGGGATCAATGTTTCTTGTTGACCATTCCTGGACAACAACGGTGGGGGGCTTTGGCAACACATGAAGCGAAGGCCCTCCCGCAGGAGCTCTTGGGCCCATTCCAATCTCTAAACGACCGAGACTGGGTTGGCGTCGGACTGGTGGTGGTGGAGTTCTACGTGTCAGACTGATTTGTCTTTGACGCTGGGGTATCGTGGGAAGTGGTTCGGGGGTTTGCATCGCCGCCATCTGAACTAGAAATGCTTGCTCATCTGAACTGGGCGATGGCATATGCGACGATCTCGGAGTGGTGGACGGTGGTGATGGGGGATTGTATTGGAATTCGTCTATGTTGTAACGCGTAGGAGACCTCGAGTCCGACTTCTTCCCAAAAAAACCCCGGAGTCGTGGGTTATTGGCAAGAATAGAAGAGTCGACATCCGGGTCAGGAAGTTGACGCAATGGCTCAGGAAAACCTGAAACCGACAACGCCATTGTAGGGGATCGTCCCGTTCAGCGCTGGTCGAAAAGGGTAAGCAACAAAGAGGTTAGTGAGTAAAGAGAAGAGACAAACCAAGGCAAGGGCTTACAGAGCACGGCACGAGACGGAGGACCAGGTTGAAAAGAGAGCTATGTAGCAAGGGTGACGGTGGACATGTGGGGGGAAGGGAAGATCAGAGAGGTTGCATTCTTAACCTTTCGGGGGATATCAACATTCAATTTCACGAATAATAGGCGAGACAACAGATTGATATCAGGCATTACCTTTCAGAGCGAAGATAAGGGCGCATCACTTCAAAAGATCAGCCTGGATCAGAGTTGAAATTTTTATACACCAAATCGCCGGCTATGGTTACCGGGACGGGCGATCAAAAGTCAATCACGATCGCACCAACAAATCTCGAGGCTCAGGTCTTCAGGAGATTCCAATTTATGCCCCACTAATCCCACGGACTTGCATGTGGCGAGTTTTCCATCCAGTTCTATGTACCTATATACACTGGCCGCGTCTAATATAAAGAGGGCTACGAAGTACATGAATAGGGCTTGAATTGTGAAAGTACAAATTGCCATGGTTCCCCTCGACGTGCGATCACGGAGACAAAGGGGGTCAATTAAATAAACAAATAATACAGTTTGTGTAGGGCCGAATCCACCTCTTTCAACGTCAAATCAATCAGGTCATTTTAGGCAACGAAGACGGAGTATTAGAAAAACCAGCTACAAAATAGAACAACCAATTGCCATGTGGGGCCCATCCGGCCGGTTCGTAGTCCCAAGGCCCCAAGCGATACTGGTAATATACCAAGCTCTTACTATACAGAATGGGGACTCTTGGAATCGTGAGAGGTAGAGGGGTGGATATAGGAGCACTTCATGTCAAATTATGGACATTCGGCATTGTGGAGGATCGGTTTCACATTCTTGAATCTGACATTTTTACGAAATAATTGTATATCTGAGCTCTTCAGTACGCACGATAGACAAGATTTCCAGTTCGAATCACCACCAAATCCAGCTGTCTGTTAACTGTTATGGGGAGTCGGTCCGTGAGTCAAAAAAGTCGTGTTGCATGATGTCGAGAAGCTCGAGAAAGTCACGCGTGACGTGAAATGCTTACCAAATGGAATGGTAGAAGCGGGCATAGTCGACCGTCTTCGCTGTCTTGCCCGTTGCCCTCACCCTAATTCTCCCTCAAGAAAATGTCGCAAAACCAGCCCAACCCTGGCCAGCAGCCCAACCCCGGCAATGGCCCTGGCAATAACCCACCTGCGAACACTGGGAACGGCCAGCCTGCGAACACGGCCAATCCTCCAGCTAGCACCACCAGCCTTGTCATCCCTGTATCCGCACCAGCAGGGCTACTCACTATTACTCAGCCTCCACAGTCAGTCACATCTTTTTATAAGATCGCACCAGGGCAGTTGGTTACTTTCGGCTGGAACTTCTCCTACGTTCTCTCGACACCTCAGTTCATTACAGTGTCAGCTGTAGCCAGCAATGGAAACACATACCCTGTGGGGCCTACAGATGGAGTTATACCTGGGACGGCCACGGAAGTGGTCTGGGATATATTTTCATACCAGCAACACAACCCCAACACTCCCTTGGCGGAGGCGACATACACCTTGAATATTCATGACGAAAGAGGAATGGCTGCTGGGAGGGCCCCTGGACGTTTACAAGCAAATTCGGGCCTCCAGTTTGCGTTGTATAATCCGCAAGGTTATACAGGTCTAGCAGATGGCGAGTGTCTCCACATTTTACTGGCTCCAATAATTTACCCGTTTCCTCTTAGGATGGACATGTCAGACTTGCAACAGTGCCTTTTCGATGTATCAAGCCCATCCCGCCTTTGTTGGTGTTTTTGCTGCAATCATGGTTATGTTGTTATCTGGTTTTGGCCTCCTCCGACACCTGCGTTGATTGGCCAGTTTACAACGGTCTGGCCTTTTGTTAAGATACTGAGATGGACACAGGATACGTATGGGCATCCCTTATGATCATAATGACATTTTCTCCTCTATTATAGACATTTGTTCCTCACGTGGGACTTTAAAGGGCTCTTTGCTTTCGCCATTCGGACATCATCACATACATATCTACGATCACTGTCGCCGCACTTGCTTTCCTTTATGTTATCAACCACACGGACGCTCGTAATACACTCTTTATACACAGGTTTTCATTGCCGTATCCGTCGCATCACATTTCGTGCTCCACCCACCTATGCATACACCTTTACTAAAGTTCCCCAATTTCTGAGGAGCTTTCTTAAGTTCCTTATGATTCACACCTCCCACAGACCCTGCACCCAAACTGAACGGTACGCCTATTCCGGAACTTCACATCTGTTCCTTAAACTCACTGAACCCCTTCCAGATTTAGATCTCTCTTTTCAACATATCTACAGGGTTTCATAAATTTGGATTTTCTTCCTGCTAATCATAAAGCTTGGATCAGTAAATGTTGCCTTTCAACTAACCGTTCCAATTCTCTCGCTCTCTCACAGGTTATAAATCCACCAATGACAAGTATCGTCGATCGATTCTATAGTTGTAAGTATTAGCCTATCGCAATCAATAAATGATTACCCGACGACGACGACCTTCCACCGCGTAAAGTGATCTACAGAAGCACAATCCCGCCGGCTACCCTGAACAGGACATGAGAAGACACAACACCAGACAACGCCCATAACAAGGGCAATTCATTCTCCCCGAAATTTCCTTGTTTGAGCCGTATATCGCACTAACTCCTGAAAAGCAGCATCAGTTCAATATCGGCCATAAATCAAACGACGATAGGGGAGGCAGCCTATGGTTTCAACTTTCAGTAACCCCCACCACGCTGAACGCTAAATCATTGGATTGGAGACAAAACCTATACCCGACACTGGCCACAACCCTGCGATCAGAACTCCATCAGTTTTGGCCCAACCAGTATTCAAAGGAACAAAACAGGCATGTGATCGCATATGCATATACATTAACATATCTAGCTAAATACTCTGCACGCACTGTCGTCGAGGCTATCGCAGGGTCGTGTTGAACCATGCCTTTTCCACCCAATCACAACGAACTTTTTTTGTTCATGGCCCTGGGTCCTTCGAGATGACTCACCCATGCAGTTGACAAGTTTGACGCCGCCTGCTTCACCCTGGGTCAAGGGCTCAGCGCGTTGGATGGTCGACTCGGCGTTGGAGGGCAATTTTTGACGGGCCTTGACCTGTGACCAACTCCGCTCCTAAACCTTCAACCATTAGTGTCAAAACACGGAGAAAATTATACGGTTTCAAGGTTGTTCAAACGATAAAGAAAATTTGAGCTAGAAAGTTCTTGTTCAAATTTTGGTGTGGTCAACTTCAGGAGACGGAAGGAAGTGCAGATTTATGTCAATTCCAGGCACTCGTAGAGCTCCGGAAAGCGCTTCCGTTTCCCATCATGTCATTCCTGTGGTAAGCCATATGGTGATGGGAAAGAAAAACAAGGAAATTGAAATCAATGATGGATTACCAACTACGCAACCGTTGACCGCATACAGCCTTGGCCTTGTTCATCGACTTTGGTCTTGGCCATCGAACACTCCCCCTCAAAAATGTCGCAAAATCAGCCTACAAACCCACAGCCAGGCAATAATAACCCACCAGCGAATACGAATAACCCTCAGCCGACAAACACTGACAACAACCAGCCTACGAACACTGGAAATCCACCAGCTCCCACTACCTCCCGTTTCAGCATCGATCCAAAGGCTCCAGTTGGCATACTCACCTTTACCCAACCTGCGCAGTCCGTGACCTCCTACTATAAGATTGGACAGGGCCAGCCAGTTACCTTTGGCTGGGAATTCAGCTTATTGTCCTCAACTCCCGCCTTCCTCACAGTTTCTGCCGTGGCCAACGGAAACACCTACGCTGTAGGGCCTACAGATGGAATCATACCAGGGACAGCCACAGAAGTTGTTTGGGACTTGTACTCGTATCAGCAGGCCCATCCCAACACGCCCCTGGCGGAGGCGACGTACACATTGAACATCCACGATGAGAGAGGGATGGACGCAGGGAGGGCCCCTGGGCGTTTACAGCCCAACACCGGCCTCCAATTCGCGTTATACACCCCCCAGCCGTACACAGGTCTAGCAGACGGTGAGCCCGCCCCTCCTTGATTCCCTTTCTTGAAATTTTTATAAATCTCACTGTAGGATGGACATGTACAACATGCAACAGCGCATTCTCGATGTACCAGGCGCACCCAGCTTTCGTGGGCATCCTTGCCGCTATAATCGTCATGTTCCTCTCAGGCTTTGGGCTCCTTCGACACCTCCGATAAAAAAAAACACACCTACTCCACCCGGCTCCCATCGAGGCAGACACATGTCATATCACGTGCTACATTTCCCGCGACCACAATCAGTGTCACCTGTTCTCTGGAATTTTACTTGATGTTTTTTATCTTTATACCCCTAGTACTTTAGATTCTCTTTCATCGTTCGGACATCATCACGTACACTAGATCCACAATCATTGTATCTCTTTTATTCTGTGCTTTCAAGCACGCAGGCGTTAACACTCTAAATCTACCAAAATCTCTTCATTTATGGTTGTGGCTTTATCATGGGCGTTCCTACTGATCAAACCCTTTTAGGGAACTTTAAGGGCTTTACAGTGCAAAATGTCAACCACCTAGTTGTGTCACTTGCGAAAATAAGGTCTTGTTTTTCAAATCAGGACACCCACTCCTGCCACTGGGAACCAGACGCTTACTTAGTCGATTATTGACCTCACCTTTCGGATGAAGCGACATTGCATGTCTATCAAGAACATACAAGTATCATCAACAAAACATAGAGCATAAAGACAATATATCATTCGATGAATACTCATATCGAAAGTTACAGGCACATACTCCCCCCCTCCCTTCAAGATCCCGGCGGATCTGAACAATATGTGGGAAATTCTGATATCCACATAAAGGACAATGCCTGATTTCTCGAGGGAACGGTTACTCCGCGACATTACAAAGCTCCGCACTATTAAGAGCCCAAGGAGGTATCTCACCTTTTTTTTGCGACGCGGACGCCAAATTGCAGATCACCTGTAACTACATTTAGATCCCCAAACAGCGCCATCCCATTCAATTGCCGAAGTCCAACGATTTGTTTATGTCTCTCTCGTGTCCAATCTCGCATATCAACAGAGCAATATGTATACATTTGGGCATGAATGTAAACCCGACTATGTCCACCAGCACATTCGAAGACATCCTACTAATGTGTCATAGTCGAGGCCGCACAAGGCTGAGGAAAGAAGACATTCAATCATAAGCACATCTGCATAAGTTAGGGATCGTTTTCCGTCTATCTCCCTGGCAGCTCGTCGACTGAGACAATTAGATCTTTGACTATCACTGTCACATTTACCGACCTCCCAGAGCGTCCGCAGGCCTGGGTGATATGTACACTTGGGCCTTGGCGCGTAGATAATTATCACGCTGAGCGGAATATACCCAGATCACGAGTATATTCACGAATGGAAATCTAATTATTGATGAACCAAGCCACGCTACAGACAGCCTATTCATCGCGGTTCAGTTTGACCTATGGAGCGTGTTGAAAAGGTGTAGGATCTCGGAGTGACATGTTCATGGTGTCATCGTTTGAGTCACCAGGTGGTGAGAAGACTGAGACGTTAGGATTCCGTATCAACACAGGTGAAGGACCTTATAGCGCGAATGATCGTCATACGACAGTTGAGCCAAAATGATAGCTATCACACCGCTGCAATCGGAGGGACGTGGTAGATTTAGGAGGTCCGCGATACAACCGACGTACATCAAGACATGAATCGGTGTAACGAAAATCCAGCCCGAGGCCAGCATCTGTCATGAGAATGGCCCTGAAGTGCCTGATACGCAAAGCCCGAGGGAATCGTCCGCTCAGCACAAGACCAATTGTCATTGGTTGACGAACTCACCGCTCCCAGAGTGGGTAGGGGTGAGGGGCTGAGCTCGCTTATCAACTTTACCTGCTTGCTCAGCTGAAAGGCCTGGACTCGGGTGGTGGGGGCACTGCGATTGGATACCCTTGGCATGTGAGATCCCGACGGTTTCCGAAGTCTCCACGAACTAAATCCATAGCCTATCATCTTCGAGACCAACACAGATTGGCTTATATTTTTCGCAAGAAGGGGAATTGGAAGGAGCCGTTGATCGCTTAATGACATGTCAATATTGTGGCCCAAATGTTTTGATTCTGTCCGTCTTACATTTTTGACATTACCAGGTCTTTAAAGTGATCACAATTATGATCATGCACCCTTTTGTTTGGTATAGATCGCGGCGATTCTGCAAGAATCATACCTGTCGACAGGCCTACTGAATTAATCCGAGCACCGTGTCCTGATTTATGTAACGTCGAGTTGACTCCTTTCAAATCAAGTTCAACTCACCGATCTAGATATTAAGGGATTTATAAAGATGGCAGAGTACGGTGATACTGTATTGTCATTCTTAGTCTGCTTCTGAAAGAGAACGAAGAATGTACGAACACCGCCACGAAATTCTCGAAAAATACAAGAATTATTTGCATCCATTGCAATCTTTTTTCAGACACTCATCACAGAAGCTTGATAGCCCAGGCCCCAATGGGCGTATGTGAGGAAGCCCAGAGCTCAGTTGCAAACGACCCAAAATTTCAACATGAAAGACGGGGCTTACCTCCTGGAAGGCCTGCGAAATATATATAAATAGTAATGCACAAGAATATATTAACTCTCCAAGACCCTTACGCTGGAGAAATTGGTTATCATAACTTTAGTTTGTGGTGTATTCACTAAACTTGGATACTCACCTGTAAAAAAAGAGAATGGCGAATGTACAGATGCTCCCACCCTAGGGCCCAAAGTATTGGTGGAAGATTTAGCGATTGACTATTCAAATAACCCGAAAGTTAACTGCTTTAGATGGGCTGGACGTCACATTGCACAATACATGATAATGGTGATAAAGAGACACAGGTGGTTCGCGGTGTCAGTGCCCGCACACAAGCAATACTAAGGTATTGCTTTAACAATGGTGTAATGAAGGAGCTTCGAAACTTGTGTGGTTCACAACTAGTTGTGGTGATTAAATAAAATTACATGCTCTTACATGATAGAGAGCCCCGAACCGCAATTAAGAAAACACTGAGCATGTCCTCTACTATCAAACATTTGTAGTATAATTGAGGATACCCGGAAAAAATTAGCGCAGCTCACCTGTGTGTCTAATGATTTAAACAGTGTGCTGGAGTGCATATTCGTGCTTCCCAGACGAATTTTCTGACTTTCGGAAACAAATAGTGTGTGTTTTTGTATACATTTGAAGTGTAGGCCTACGTAGTCAGTCAATATCATCTGCTGAAACGGACTGGGGCTCGGAATCATGCGATTCCTTTGAAAAGGATCTCGTTGTGTTTATAATATGTGTGCCATCCCTCTAAAATGGACTAGAAAGACACGAGTGATTTCTGTTTCATTATAATTTAGTAACTTAACGTTTAGTTAATAAAAAAAAACGGCCCAGGGTCCGAGTCACTAGTTGACCAATCATCGGTCCAAGTAAGGCGGGTAGCGATGGCTTTCAGTCCTGAGTCACCGCTGCGGGCTATAGCTCTAAATGTCAAATATCCAACCGCGTTGAAGAACATTATATTTTGTTGAGCTGATGGTTGCTGCGGTTATACAGCCTCTGGCTGCGCCGTGGCAGAGTTGAGCGGGAGAAGCAAAGAGCCAGCACTGCCACCAGATTCCTATTATCTTATGTATCGGGAACAGCCGAATATATATCTCATATCGTAACCACTAAGACTCATACAATTCCCCCAATATTTCCACCATGGAGGCCTTTAAGCTTCAAAAGAAGTACCCAGAAGTCTCTAGAGATGAGATGCTTGATCTCATCAACCGATTTAAGTGAGTTCGAATACAATATCTCCCCAAATCCCGAAGTTGACCCTTCTTTCAGTGCAATTCCAACGGATGCTGCGGGTCGTATTGACAAATCATCGGTTTTACATACCCTACAAGCCAGCGGAGAGTCTTATGACCTTGCACGGGAAACACTCAAGAACGTGAGTGTGGATGCTAGCGGCAAGGTTGAACTTGAGGACTGGGTCGAGGTATGTTTATTCTTTGTCTAAAGTTGGATCTTGAATGGGAGCAGATGTTTTTTACAGCTGAACGTCAAGCTAAGATCTCAAGCTCGAACGGCTCTCCCAACCAAAGCTGGAAAAGTTACCGTTCAGGGCTCCACCACGAGCACCAGCCACACCATCAACGAGGACGAACGGTCTGAGTTCACTGCACATATCAATAGTGTACGACTCTGGCAATTCTAGCTGTAACTCTTCTAATGCTGAAAATCTTTTCTCAGGTCATAGAGAATGATCCTGATATCAGCAACCGTTACCCGATCCCGACCAATACCATGCAGCTCTTTGACGAGTGCAAAGATGGCCTTGTGCTGTGTAAATTAATAAACGACTCCGTTCCAGACACGATCGATAGTCGTGTTCTCAACAAGCCGACTGCTCACAGACCACTCAACGCGTTTCAAATGACCGAAAACAACAATATTGTAATCACATCTGCGAAGGCGATCGGATGTTCAGTGGTCAACATCGGTTCTTCGGATATTGCGGATGGACGTGAACATCTTATCCTCGGGTTGATTTGGCAGATCATCAGGAGAGGATTACTAGCACAGGTGGACATTAAACTCCATCCTGAACTGTACCGCCTGTGTGAAGAGGACGAGACAATTGA
>MU150536.1:0-12829 GCA_015584075.1 Collybia nuda | reverse complement strand
TTACAACTATAGAATCGATCGACGATACTTGTCATTGGTGGATTTATAATCTGTGAGAGAGCGAGAGAATTGGAACGGTTAGTTGAAAGGCAACATTTACTGATCCAAGCTTTATGATTAGCAGGAAGAAAATCCAAATTTATGAAACCCTGTAGATATGTTGAAAAGAGAGATCTAAATCTGGAAGGGGTTCAGTGAGTTTAAGGAACAGATGTGAAGTTCCGGAATAGGCGTACCGTTCAGTTTGGGTGCAGGGTCTGTGGGAGGTGTGAATCATAAGGAACTTAAGAAAGCTCCTCAGAAATTGGGGTACTTTAGTAAAGGTGTATGCATAGGTGGGTGGAGCACGAAATGTGATGCGACGGATACGGCAATGAAAACCTGTGTATAAAGAGTGTATTACGAGCGTCCGTGTGGTTGATAACATAAAGGAAAGCAAGTGCGGCGACAGTGATCGTAGATATGTATGTGATGATGTCCGAATGGCGAAAGCAAAGAGCCCTTTAAAGTCCCACGTGAGGAACAAATGTCTATAATAGAGGAGAAAATGTCATTATGATCATAAGGGATGCCCATACGTATCCTGTGTCCATCTCAGTATCTTAACAAAAGGCCAGACCGTTGTAAACTGGCCAATCAACGCAGGTGTCGGAGGAGGCCAAAACCAGATAACAACATAACCATGATTGCAGCAAAAACACCAACAAAGGCGGGATGGGCTTGATACATCGAAAAGGCACTGTTGCAAGTCTGACATGTCCATCCTAAGAGGAAACGGGTAAATTATTGGAGCCAGTAAAATGTGGAGACACTCGCCATCTGCTAGACCTGTATAACCTTGCGGATTATACAACGCAAACTGGAGGCCCGAATTTGCTTGTAAACGTCCAGGGGCCCTCCCAGCAGCCATTCCTCTTTCGTCATGAATATTCAAGGTGTATGTCGCCTCCGCCAAGGGAGTGTTGGGGTTGTGTTGCTGGTATGAAAATATATCCCAGACCACTTCCGTGGCCGTCCCAGGTATAACTCCATCTGTAGGCCCCACAGGGTATGTGTTTCCATTGCTGGCTACAGCTGACACTGTAATGAACTGAGGTGTCGAGAGAACGTAGGAGAAGTTCCAGCCGAAAGTAACCAACTGCCCTGGTGCGATCTTATAAAAAGATGTGACTGACTGTGGAGGCTGAGTAATAGTGAGTAGCCCTGCTGGTGCGGATACAGGGATGACAAGGCTGGTGGTGCTAGCTGGAGGATTGGCCGTGTTCGCAGGCTGGCCGTTCCCAGTGTTCGCAGGTGGGTTATTGCCAGGGCCATTGCCGGGGTTGGGCTGCTGGCCAGGGTTGGGCTGGTTTTGCGACATTTTCTTGAGGGAGAATTAGGGTGAGGGCAACGGGCAAGACAGCGAAGACGGTCGACTATGCCCGCTTCTACCATTCCATTTGGTAAGCATTTCACGTCACGCGTGACTTTCTCGAGCTTCTCGACATCATGCAACACGACTTTTTTGACTCACGGACCGACTCCCCATAACAGTTAACAGACAGCTGGATTTGGTGGTGATTCGAACTGGAAATCTTGTCTATCGTGCGTACTGAAGAGCTCAGATATACAATTATTTCGTAAAAATGTCAGATTCAAGAATGTGAAACCGATCCTCCACAATGCCGAATGTCCATAATTTGACATGAAGTGCTCCTATATCCACCCCTCTACCTCTCACGATTCCAAGAGTCCCCATTCTGTATAGTAAGAGCTTGGTATATTACCAGTATCGCTTGGGGCCTTGGGACTACGAACCGGCCGGATGGGCCCCACATGGCAATTGGTTGTTCTATTTTGTAGCTGGTTTTTCTAATACTCCGTCTTCGTTGCCTAAAATGACCTGATTGATTTGACGTTGAAAGAGGTGGATTCGGCCCTACACAAACTGTATTATTTGTTTATTTAATTGACCCCCTTTGTCTCCGTGATCGCACGTCGAGGGGAACCATGGCAATTTGTACTTTCACAATTCAAGCCCTATTCATGTACTTCGTAGCCCTCTTTATATTAGACGCGGCCAGTGTATATAGGTACATAGAACTGGATGGAAAACTCGCCACATGCAAGTCCGTGGGATTAGTGGGGCATAAATTGGAATCTCCTGAAGACCTGAGCCTCGAGATTTGTTGGTGCGATCGTGATTGACTTTTGATCGCCCGTCCCGGTAACCATAGCCGGCGATTTGGTGTATAAAAATTTCAACTCTGATCCAGGCTGATCTTTTGAAGTGATGCGCCCTTATCTTCGCTCTGAAAGGTAATGCCTGATATCAATCTGTTGTCTCGCCTATTATTCGTGAAATTGAATGTTGATATCCCCCGAAAGGTTAAGAATGCAACCTCTCTGATCTTCCCTTCCCCCCACATGTCCACCGTCACCCTTGCTACATAGCTCTCTTTTCAACCTGGTCCTCCGTCTCGTGCCGTGCTCTGTAAGCCCTTGCCTTGGTTTGTCTCTTCTCTTTACTCACTAACCTCTTTGTTGCTTACCCTTTTCGACCAGCGCTGAACGGGACGATCCCCTACAATGGCGTTGTCGGTTTCAGGTTTTCCTGAGCCATTGCGTCAACTTCCTGACCCGGATGTCGACTCTTCTATTCTTGCCAATAACCCACGACTCCGGGGTTTTTTTGGGAAGAAGTCGGACTCGAGGTCTCCTACGCGTTACAACATAGACGAATTCCAATACAATCCCCCATCACCACCGTCCACCACTCCGAGATCGTCGCATATGCCATCGCCCAGTTCAGATGAGCAAGCATTTCTAGTTCAGATGGCGGCGATGCAAACCCCCGAACCACTTCCCACGATACCCCAGCGTCAAAGACAAATCAGTCTGACACGTAGAACTCCACCACCACCAGTCCGACGCCAACCCAGTCTCGGTCGTTTAGAGATTGGAATGGGCCCAAGAGCTCCTGCGGGAGGGCCTTCGCTTCATGTGTTGCCAAAGCCCCCCACCGTTGTTGTCCAGGAATGGTCAACAAGAAACATTGATCCCACCCTGCCACTTCCCAGGCCCCTTCCAGCCGTTCCCAACCCTGGACCCATTGTCGAGAGTAGCAAGAGTGCTGCCATGAGGAACATGCAGCAGAGAATACCCTCATCCAAAGTCTTAATGACATCCCCCTCTCGGCCTCGAGCACAAACGACTGCACCTCAAGGTGTCAATGTACGGTACCAGTCTATGGTTACCGATACCACTGAAAAGGAAATTCCCTCGTGCTCTCCCCCATCCTCTTCACCAAACCTGCACACGAGTCCGGGAGGCCAGATCCGCCCATTACCCCGCATACCCCCAGCCACGACTACAAGTACGAGCCCTCCCGTGCAATTACCCCGACATGTTCCCCGACCTGCACGAAGCAAGAGGCCTAGGACGAGCCCAAGCCCAAGTGATGGTTTCACCACGAGTGTTCGATCCCAGTTTGATGCCGTGCCGAGTTCGTGGGCTTCGAGGCCCGTAGATCTCAACCCGAGCCAGCCCGCCCAAGCAACACCATCCTCAAATCATACTAGCCCCCCTAACCCTGCAAATTTATTTGCCCATGCAAGTTCGTCTAGTCAGGCAGGTCCATCTAACTACGCAGGTCCGCCTGCTCGACCTGTCCCACCCCGTACTCGCTCGCATTCTCGCCCTCGGCGGGATCACTCTGCCGATGCAAACTCCTCCGGGTCTCGAACTCCCACATCCAACTCGCGCCGCCCAGCTCATCGTGTCACCTCTCCCTTGCCCATCATACCTAATCCGGCGATAACACCGCCTCCATCAGCAAGAAATTCAGCTTCCATCCGGGCGTCAACATATCACGTAACAGTTAAATCTTCCTTTTCCCCGACCACCTCGCCCAAACTTGTGTCAGCACCGGCATCTACAAATCGCTTCTTGTCAGACCGGGGAGGAGTTATTACTGCACCACCCTCTAAGGTCCTCGAGGCAAAACCCCGTACGGCTGCAGATGTGTTGACACTTTCTGATGATCTTTTGCATTCTCACCCTCTGGGGAGCCTCAGCAACGATGAGCCTCCCTCTCCTGTTAAAGCAAATGAGACCCCTGAGCCCCCTTTGGAGGTGTTTATAGATGATGAAGACTACTCTGCGGTGCTCTCTAGAAGTCCGTCGCCCATGCGGTATGCACGGCCCAGCTCGCGCGGCAGCCTATCGGATGATTCGTTTACAGAGTCGCGTAGCCGATCACGCGCGATCCGAGACCAACTTCGCTCGTTTAGGAAAAGCTACCGAGGGCCAAAGAGTCCCTCACGGAGCCCATCCCCGATACGCTACGCTAGACGTAGCTCATTGGATGGCCTGGATGAGCCTACAACCAGCGTATCGCCTAAGCGGCGGATGCAACCAAGGTCGTATCAGTTCGATTATAAAGCAGCACAGGATTCGTCGCCGTTTAATCGGAATGTTACCCCTAGTTCGACAGAAGGAAAGGCAGGCTCAAGCAAGACCCGCCGAGGGCAGAGTAAAGGCTCCGGGGATTCGAGACCATCCCGGAGCACTTCGCCCCGCCGCTCGCGGTTTAGCACGCCAAGCGGGAGTGTCATAGATATCTCACTACCTGCGACGTTGGCATCATCATATCAGGATTTGGTGAAAAAGGGCCATTCCCGTTCGAGCACTGAAAATATCAGGTTAGTGCATTTGACCGTGTTTTCTATACCGCAGGAAATACTCACAATATCTTTATTGTGGCCTAGAAAGGTTGAGAACATCTGACTCCAGTTCAAGGTCGAATGGAAACACCACATCTTGGAATAAGTCAATGGGATCTTGGAGTGGGGTGTCTGCTGGTGATGAGACCCAGTTAGTTTATAAAGACGATACTGCGGTCGTGGTAACCACGATACAGCCGAGTCGAGACGTTTGGAAAGAGGAAGAGATGAAGCGGGTTATACCAAAGCTGAGACACTTAAAGGCACGCAATTGATATTGAAGGAGGAGGGTTGGGGTGTTTTTTTTTTTGATAACTTATTTCAAGGATGCGATGTATTCTGTCCTGGGTACCGTCTGGCGTACCTGTTCACTGAAACACATAAAGCCTTATATGTACACTTTATATTCACCTTTTGTACTCGCAAGTGCTGCCCATTTAAGGGTGCTGTTGCAATTGTAAATAGAACTTTTGTTGTAAGAGGTTTTACCTCATGACCTAGATTGGAAGATTAGAAATTGAAGATCCGAATTTGGGATGACTGGGATGTGAAAAGGCCAAATTTTACGTTTCGAGTCATATACTACGCGTGGTGCATGGACTTACGGCCGTGCGACGCGGTGGGGCACGCGCTGTTCGTCGGAATACTCTCCCATGTCGAATAATGTCGCTGCGCAACCTCAGCTTCATTGCGATACTGCAATTACCATCGTCCCTGCAACCATGACTGGCTCGGTGGGCCCTGATACCCTTATTAACGCCGACTCTAAAGAAAAAGAGCCTCTTCAGGTCGAAGGGGCTCATGAAAAGGACCCAAGTGATGGTTTTCCAAAATTCGACGATATGCGGTTCGCCCAGATTGCGCTCATCTTATTCAGGTAAGTCATTTATTCCCTTTTAACAACCAAAGACAATAAACTCTGTTCAATTTTCTTTATTTTTAGTCTAGGTTTAGCAACATTTTTATTTGCCATAGGTATAATATAACCATCAATTGGACGTCCGTATTCATTGATCGGCGAGTGCAGAACAAACGATCGTCGCGACATCGATCGCAGGGATTGGCAGCGCCCTGAATGTCAAAGGTTCTCTCACATGGATCAGCACGTCGTACCTGCTCACGACCACGGCCATCCAACCCATCACTGGACGTCTGGCAGTATGTGGGGTTTTTTCTTGCTTCTGGTATGTCATTTTCGTCTGATGTGGTGGGCGCATCAAAGGACGCAGTGGGGACAAAACGGCTTCTCATCATCGAAATCTGGGTCTTCATACTCGGCAACTTAATCGCAGGACTCAGTAAAGGCCTCACCCAGCTCGTCGCTGGAAGATTGATAAGTGGTGTTGGCGGCGCAGGCCTGTTATCCTTGTCATCTATTCTAGTATCGCGTGAGTGTCACCTTATATTTCCAAAAACCGGCTGATTCTTATCCATACTTTAGAACTGACAAACGAACGCCAGCGAGGAGCATATCTTAACTTGATAAATCTTGTTTTTACAGTTGCTGATGCAATAGGACCTTTGGTTGGAGGAGGGTTCTCTAAATCAGGGAACTGGAGATGGATGTATGTCAAAATCAATATGACACGAAATACAGAAGGCTGATTTATACCTAGATTCTTGTTCAATGCTCCCTTTGGTCCTGTCAGTTCGTAACTTTGTATTGAACTTTTGGAATGACGATTGATATTTGACACGTAGTCACGCTCATTTTGCTCAAAGTACTCCGTCTCCCTCAGTCCCCAAACCAGGGTTCAAGTTTCCGTGCTACCCTAGCCAAACTTGATCTCATGGGGATGACAACACTGATAGCTACCCTTGCCTTTCTCGTTGTCGCGTTGAACCTCGGAGGGCAGGCCTATCCGTGGAACTCTCCAACTATCATCGGGATGTTCTGTGCCGCGGCTGTTTCATTTATTGCATTCATAGTTGCGGAAAATTATGCGCACCTTCCCGTTGCTCCCATGTATCTGTTCATCCAATGGCAATGGAGAAATGTTCCACTTATTATTAGTACGTTAGGCTTCATCCTATTTTAGATCATGTGTTAACACCCGTACAAGTCATCCGTTGCATGTTGTTTTTTCATCTTTTTGCCACGGTAAATGCTTTTATCAGAGTGCCGCTCTCCGTCACGTACTCATCAGCAACCTACGGAATCAGACTTTCTATCTTCCCAGTTAGTAAATTACACTCCACGACATCAAATTATTAACGCCATTTTGCATAGTGTTCCTACAGGTTATCGGCGTCTCAGCGATCGCATCTGCCGCACTCATTACGCCATTTTTGACAATGGCAGCACTCTCAAGTACCATCACCAATCATGTTGCGTACAAAACTGGCCACGTGCGTCCGCTGTTTTTCTTCGCTCTTGCAGTACTCCCGGTTGGCATGGTGCGTTAATTGCGCTGTTAGTGGGGTCATTTTATGGCTGACCAGCATCATTTAGGGTTTAATGTCTACTTTACACGAAACGAGCTCGATCGGGAGAATAGTCGGTTATTCATTGATTTGTGGCTTCGGCTTTGGATGTGTCAGTTTTTTTATATACTCTATAATTGTACAAATGAACGCCGGTCCGTACATCAATAGGGAACACAAATATCCATGGTCATCGCACAAGTTGGGCTTCCCCCTGATGAGCTGCCCACTGTTACAGCCTTGGTCAGCTCAGCTCCAAGCCTGGGAGGTGTTCTGGGTGTTGGAATTGTTGGAACGAGTAAGTCCGAGAGCTAAAGGTTTAGCCATACTAATTTTAACTCTCAACTTCCAGTCATTAATAACACTTTTCGTCAAACGGTGTCTCGTACTTTGCCATCAACGTCTGGACTCAACCTGAATGACGCGGTCAGTCTTGTGTTCAGCGTGCCCCCTGAGGTTGGGCGTCAGATGATTGTTAGAGCCTACATCCATGCGTGGCAAGTTGGTTACTGGGTTCTGGCAGGGATCGCAGGTGCTCAATTTTTTTTGGCACTGCTGCTGAGACCTGTGGAATTTTCAGACGGTCCTACCGGATCTCCGAGGGATGAGAAAACTGGGTAACCACTAGTAACATTGTATTTCAGGCATCGTTTGTTCTCTTCGCCTCTGTCGAGTTTCATGACAGAGTTCTTTCATCAACTGGTTACCACATCTAGTTAGTAATCAAAAACGAGTACAGATGGTAAAATTTGAAATGGAATCTGCATTACAGGGGGTGAGCAAACCTGCCCACATAGAGTAACTATATCGTGTACAATGCTAAATACGGAACAAAAGAGCGGGATATATCGCCAATTACAGCGTGATATGCAAGAACTAGAAGGCAATACAGATGAAATTGAAAATCCACCCGCAGAAAGGTACCGGGGACCTTTAATTCACTTTCTTAACCTCTTCAGGTTTTTTTCTCTCCAGAACTTCTACCCACTTCTTCGGGAACCAGCCATCACGGCCATCTCTTGTTCGCCCCTTCCACCATTCTCCCTCAACTTCCACCCTTGGATCAACTTCCGCACCAGTCCGTGGATCAAGTTTCCCAACAATGGCAACAATTTCATTTTCTTTCAAAGCCAGCTCAGTCGGATTTGTAGGGGTAAAAGGATAGAGTGCGCGCGCGAACGTCAGTGTTGATGGATCCAAAGGAGGAAGGCCATTCGGTCCAACAAGTCCACCGGCAGCAGCCTGAGCCTGTGCGCGTTCATGTAGGATTCTGATGAGCTTCGACATGGCGTAGGGTACACCGAAGATAGCAAGAAGGAAAATAATGAGAGGTTTGCGACTTGTTTTGGTAGGTGGAGGGGCCATAGGGCCCTGTATTGGCCGACCATTGATGAATTCTCGGAATTCACTGTTTAGGCCAGTTGCCGGACTTGGGCGACCAGTAATAAGCTCTCGAAGCCACCTGAGGAGCCCAAATATCCCTAAGACACTGCCGAGGGCATTACGAAGTTGTCCGAATTGTTCGGCGACCCCGACCATGGCAAAAAATGAAGAATGTGTCGCCATGAATGTAGATTCGAGCATTTGAGCAACACCAGAGAATGTTTGGACAATAGAATGTAGCAGAGTGAAGGTGTTTTGGGTCGTTGATTCTAAAGCTTGCGTCAGCGATGGATTATTGGGATCCATCGGCATGCCATTGGGCCCCAGCATACCCCCCATACCCATACCCCCCATTCCCATTCCCATGCCTCCATAGCCTCCGTAACCCATTCCGCCGTATGTGCCCATACCTCCATAAGACCCAACACCACCGTAGGAACCCATGCCCATACCTCCATATCCGCCATATGTAGAACCATATGATCCCAGACCACCATATCCACCGTATGTACCCCCCACTCTAGAATAGGGAGATGTTCCTCCGTAGCCTGAATAAGGGGACGCCATGGTCGTTGATGGTGCGCTGAACGCTGTTGGTCGTTCTGGGACAGTCGGGACCTGTGAAGATGAAGGAATCGCAGATGTTGTCGTCGAAGTCTGTATCGTTGGCGAAGTTGTGCTTAGGGTTGTTGGTGACGAGGCGGCAACTCCGCCGTTCCTCTCCCAAGGCTTTGGTGGTGAGACCATCGTTGATGGAGAAAGAAAGGGATCGTAGAACGACCACACAGGTGTGACCGTTACGATGTCACGTCGGGCCTCGGTATTTGTTACCCGAACTCAAGCCTCTTGGCACCGAGTACTGAATATTGAATATTCGAGTCCCCACCTGTCCCCACCCAACCGACTTATAAAATAGTTCCCCTTTACCTATTTTTGCTTATGGGCGTTCTCCATTTGGCCCACTCCGGTTTACAGGATGTAGGGAGAAAATAATTGCTCAACCCCCCAGCCAAGTGGTTTTAATCGTCGGGCGTAAATCGCCGTTTGTTATGAGGCTGTACCTGAACGCTGAACACTAGATTCTCAGGCTAGTCAACTAAATTCATAAACCAGTTACATGTACGCAACTGCATACATATATTGACAAAGGCAATCCACTTGAAATCCACCTAACCGCTTTTGCAGTATGCATCGCATATTCAATCAAGAAGACCCTAAACTTGCAAGGCCTTGAACACATTTCTCATGACCCTTTCTCATCCATCGATCCTCAAGCTGTGCCCTCTGAGGGTATGTGGGAATGATTGTATTGGAATTACCTGATATATATATGACTTTTCGGGCACGCCCTTAACGCAGGTCAGCAACGTGCCTCATGTTTACCTGCTGCATGATGTTAAAGTAACGGGCAAGCCTGGGAGAGATTCGAGGCATTCTCGTTTCGTGCCATTGGCTACCGGTGCCTTTTAAACATTCATTGGTTCAGGCGCACCTAAATGCCATTTCACGCTATCTCTGGAAATTCGGCATCCACACTTGTTGTAAATGAACATCTCTCTAGTTCTCGCAACCGAAGCCGCTCCGCGGCCGACTTCTTGAAGCTTCGTGGCCAAAATGACGATAGGCAAAAGCGTCAAACTTCGGATACTGAAGAATCCTCACTAGAAGAATTGGTGATTTTTCGGGGACACGAACGAGAGGCACTAGATCGGGTTCAACATGAGGATATCGATGTCAAGGTTTCTTCAACCCATGTCGTTTATGCACCTAAACCAATATCTTCACCCCTTGGTCCTATCCTTAATACCCGCGGAAACGAAATATACCATCAAAATGCGGCTGCGATTAACTACACCCAATCTCGTCCAACTATCGCATACTCTCCACCACCATCGATAACCAATAATATGACATCTCTCATTTCTCTAGGTGTCCGAAACCGTGAGAACGACGATGATCGTCAACCAAGCTACCGCTCTCAATCGTCGCGTCCTGTATCCCCTTCTAAGCGTTTCTCTTCACCCCGACCGTTCCTACTCCCTCGGACACCTAAGAGAGCGGACGTACGGTTGACATTGGTTGGTAGTACCTCACAATGCTTCGAGGCACGGGGAACACATGCCGATGACCTAATACCTGTTCGCCCCTTTACGCCAACCCCCCTATCACCGGAAAATACTTATTGTTTTCGCACCCCTTCCCCTAGACAGTTGGCACGTCGCAGGAGAAGGCGACCCGGGTCGCCACGGTCTGATTTTGGGACACCAACTCTTCTTCGGTCGGTTCTCACCCCAACCACCCTAGAGGAAGGCAAGCCATGGAAAGTGTTCAATGAGGACGAAGGTAAGTATTCTGCCTTTGATCATTTTCTTCTGAGCTCAGCTGAATCTTATTACCCAGAAATTCCGGTAATTTCAGAGTCACCTAATCGAATACCTTCTCCAACTACTTCGCACTTTCGCCCATCCACACAGCCTGCATCTCCACATTATTATCCTACTACTTTCAGGAATGCACGGGCGTCCTGTACCGGTGCCGGTCCCCCATACAGACCATTTTCGACCCACAGTAAGGTCATAGCTCACCAGGGAAGTCCACACTCTGGCGACTCAAGGATAGAAAGTGGACTGCGAATCTCTGATATATGTGACAGACTTATACATGTGTTCAACGACTTGGACAAGTATGAACGGTTTGTGAGTCATAAGGGTTGCGTGGCACAATATCTTCTCAATTTGCTAAAGACTGTGAGGCCTTCCCAGTCGCCAATAACTGTAATTGTGTTAATATGTATATCCGACAGTTACTAGATCGGTTCCGACTTAGCGAACGGTGCCGAACCAAATTCTTTCAGGCTTTGTTACGCCTCTCAAGGAAATCAGAGCTAGTCCCAGACGGGTTATTTTTAACAAATGTCCTAGTTGAGCGTGAAGGTCCAATAACAGACGGACACTTCGGTGAAATTTACAGAGGTCATTTCCGGGGCAAGCCTGTGTGCCTTAAGGTAGTCAAAATGTACCAAAAGTCGGATCAACATATACCACTGAAGGTACGAGCCACGGGAATCGCGGTTTGTTATTCACTCTACTCCCATCTCATGTTGTTTCAAGGCATTCTCCCGAGAAGCTGTATTATGGAGTCAACTCGCGCACATTAACGTACTCCCTTTCATTGGGATATATCGGATAGGCGACAAACGTGACAGGATCGGGCTTGTATCGCCTTGGATGGATTATGGTGATGTTAATGAATACATTAGGAATCACCCAGGAGCTGACAGGCAGTTATTGGTACGCCATCTCTTGCGTTATTTGCATGGTAATCAACCTCAAGCTCATCGCTAGGTATCGGATATTGCTACTGGGATATTGTACCTTCATAATTGTGGTGTCATTCACGGAGACTTGAAAGGAGTGGGTTGACGCCCTCAAGTCATTCTCATGGTGCTGACGTGACGCTGGCTAGTGCAATATACTTGTTACTGCTTCACACCGGGCTTGCCTTGCAGATTTTGGCCTTTCCTCAGTGGTGGATTCACAAGGTTTGAAAACCCCAGCCCTTTCATCTGGTGATCCCAAAGGCGGGACGGTCAGATTTCAGGCTCCTGAGTTGAACGATCCCAATATTGTTAATCTCAGAAGCCAGGCAAGCGATATCTATGCCTTCGCTTTCGTGTGTTATGAGGTGCGTTCTTTCCCTAGCCACAAACGTATGGCAGTACAAAACCCATAGTGCTTGTCAGATTTTCACCGGAAACTATCCCTTTCCACATATCTTCAATCATTGGGCCGTCATCATGAAAGTTGTCGAAGGCGAGCGCCCCTTGCGCCCTGTTGGCAGTCTTTACTTTGATCGGGGCTTGACGGACCATATGTGGGCGCTAATGCAGGATTGCTGGGTGCATGATCCCGCACACAGGCCGACTGCATCAGAGATCGTACATAAACGACTTCTACCTAAGCTTGACCCAAGGCCGCTAGAGGGTCGGGGGGATGAATTCTTAGGTTTTCACGGACTAGAAGACAAAGAGCAGTCAAAAACGCTAGAGGCATCTGTGGCAGACACGCTGCGTGCTTTGGAGAACATCGGTATATAGTCTTTCGGACTCTGGCGGACGACATTTCGTTCAAGACCGTTCAGCACACGGTACGCAGCCTGGTGCTTGTCTGGCCTCGTGTAGGTCTATTTGCCAAGGTTTCAAGGGTTAGCTAGCTATCCCCTGGCTCGCCTCCTTTCTCCGTTTGAAGTCGAGGGAGGTTTATCTCATTGTAATATATTTTCGGCGCTACCGTCCTGGCGTGATAGATTCACAATAGGGA